>CAUDNR010004434.1:1734-24507 GCA_958430865.1 Entrophospora sp. SA101 | reverse complement strand
AAGGCTCTGCCAATTTTCAGTTTAAGAAAAAACCAGCCGATAAGTTTTGAAGCTTGAGTCATGAACAATAAAACTTAAATTTTTTAGAATGATATAATTTTTTTTTTTTTGTTTTAGTATTTTGAAGTTGACCAATTGTTTACTATAAGCAATTAATGATTATAGATGATCTGCACCGTATAAAAAATTGTAATTGTAAATCTACGCCAAATTTCTTTTAAGGGATAATAAAATTCTTCTCGATATAATAATAATGAGATTTCTTAACGGATTTTTGGAAAATACTAATTATTGCTAAACCGAGACTCACTATGTATGTATATCTGGTATAAATTCCTTTTCAACCAAAAAAAAACAGGAGACCCTTTAGGAACAACGGCTGTTTATCATACGAAAATAAATATTAATCATTGTTCAAATATCTGAAAATTGGAAATTTCGATACAAGGAAAATTTCTGTTGAACCAAAGAATGACAATCAGATTTCACATCAACCGTATAGATATTTCAATAAACTCTTTTGATTTTTATAAAGATATTTTAATTTGATATTATTTTTAAATTGTTTATATTATTAGTAATAATAACAATTATTATTATTACATTCATTGGTTGTATTAGGTGGTGAAATTGAATGAATGAAATTTGATACCAAAGGAATCCAGATTGTTTATTTGACTTATAAACTAAAAACAGAAGGTTATAATTTTAATTTAATAATATATAATATATGATGATACACATATGTTGAATTTCAGACATATTAACTGAAGCTAAACCATGAATTGCTTATGAAATCATTGAACTTTACAAGCAGCTGATAGTGAAATCAATAATAAAGGAAATAGATTGTTAGAATTGTAAGATACCAATGTTAATATATGTAGATTTTCGTATCCAAAACAAAATATAAATTTTATTAATAAATTTTTTATTTTATTTTTTATTTTTTGTATAGAAGGAATTATACGTAAAGGATGGTCAATAGTTATTTGTTCAAATTTAAAATAATAAAAAAGTAAACCAACTTAAAAAAATTTATACAAAGCATGAAAATATTGAAAAAATGAAATCTAACGTGCTTAGTTGTCACTATTTATACATGTTGACAGTATCTTAATCTTCATTATTGTTGAGAGTAATCTTTCTGCCCTTAAAAAATCACATATTTATAAGTAATAAATGTTTCAAAATTTGAAAATTCAATTATTATTATTCAATTTAAAATAATTAAGACTGACGAATTAACCTATTTTTACAACAATAGGAATACTCTACTTGCTTCTAGGCATTCATGATAAAATGTCAATTCGCATTAATGGAAAAAACTGCCAAGATAACCTCATTTTTTCTACTAATAAACATTGTAGCTTTGACAAAATTACATATAAGATAGCCTTTTATTTTTCGCTTCAACCACGAAATTGAGGAGGATCTTTTGTTAGGGAGGAATAATTTAAATTAGATTCGTCACAGTACACGAAATTGATGACTGACTGAAGTTTTAATATTTTATACAATGTAAAGAATGAGTGACATTATTGACAATACTGATAGTACCCATTACTGATCTTATGGCCTAAGAGCTCGATCAACAAATCCAGAGCGTAAAGAAGATAGTTTGAAAAGAAGAAACCCCGGTGATAATAATAATAACAATGATACTTTTTTCTCGTTCTTAATTAATTTTCTCATAGTTCCATTCTCCTTTGATGATGATGCTACTACCATCCATCATTCCTGAAGTAAAATAAACAATAATTGAAAGAATCGAGATTTTAAGAGCTTGAAAAAATTTTTTTTTTATTTTTTTTATTCTAATTAATATTTTCCCTAAATTATTTATTTTCCTGAAAAATAATAATAATTATCATCAATAATGACAAACTATTGTTAATGTTAATATCGTTATTGTTGTTATTGTTGTTATTGTTGTTATTCGTAGTAAGCAACAACAACAAAAAAAATCAACTATTATTAATCGTCAAAATTGAATTTTATGGAATGTGATTCTTTATCTATTTTACCACCACGATATGATCCTTTTTTCTTTTTTGTTTTTTGTGCTCTAAAATTTTTTCCGCGAACTTTGATAAGATCTTTATGAGCCTTTTCACCATATGAACCAATCGCACCTCTCTAAAAAATAAACAAATTTATTATCAATTAATTTATCTATTCTTTTTCTTTTTAAATAAGGGTAAAAAATTAAATTTGATTGATTACCTTTGCTAAGAAACTATTGTCTTTTAATCGGTCGTCAAGAAACTCGACTTCATCTGTATTGATTCGACGATTATATTTCACTGCATTGCCTTCTCCCTTATCTTTACCTTGCTAATTATACCCAAAAAGAATTGTTCATTTCAAAATTTTTAACTCAAAAAAATCTATTAATTTATCAATTGATAATAGTTTACCTTTGATGTTTTCTTTTTACTTTTCATATTTTGTTGTTTAAATAGAGAAATGAATTTTTTAATATTTATACAACTACAACCATAAAAAACCAAAATTTTCTATATATCTGATAATCGATTTGAATTTTGGTTGGTTGGTCACAAAAATCCGTCAAATGATATACAAAAATAAAGATTCTTTATTAATAATTTATATAATCTACAGAAAGAAGGAAAGAAAGAGAGAAATAATACTTTTTTAACGTGTATATATTAAATACCAACAAATAATAATAATAATAAAATAATTCTATAAATAATTATACATTTTATGTGTATATATATATATATATATATATTATATATACATTTAATTTATTCTATTAAAATTCTGAAAACGAATTGTAAAGAGGATGCGGTAATTCTGCAGTAGTAATGCAATCTTGTTTTTTTGTATTGATAGTAGTAGTATTAATTGGTGATCGCTTTGTTTTTGAGAAATTTGATGTTGATGTTGTTAATGATGGTGATGTTGTTAACGATGGTGATGTTGTTAACGATGGTGATGTTGCTAACGATGGTGATGTTGCTAACGATGGTGATGTTGCTAACGATGGTGATGTTGCTAACGATTGTGATGTTGCTAACGATGGTGATGTTGTTAACAATGGTGATGTTGCTAACGATGGTGATGTTGTTAACGATGGTGATGCTAAGGGCGAAGATGACGTAGATTTTAAAGGTGATGAAGAAAAAATTGATGATAGCTCTTTATTGTTATGTTTATCATACTTCCCATTATTATTATCGTTATCATTATTACTATTATTAGATTTGTCATCATTATTATTAATGTTGTTGTTTGAAGATGATGATAAATCTAAACTGACTCTTGCTGCCACACTTTTCATATTATTAATTGTAAACCTTGCAAAATTCTTAATCTCTTCTCCAAAATCAATACCATTACTATTACTATTATTACCATTATTATCATTCGATTTGTCCTCTCTTTCAAAATTTATAAATCTGCTACTTCCACCACCGTTATTATCATCATCAACATTAATTGGTGAAGAAACCAAGTTATCATTATTTTCTTCTTTCTTTAAATTTCCATTGAGAAATAACCTTGTTGTTATCATTGTTGACAAATCATTACTTTTCCATCTACTTGATAAATCAAACGATTCTAATTGCTTTTCATTACTATTACTAACATGATTACTATCATCATCATTATTATTGTAAATATTATTAGTGTTATTATTTATTTTAATACTGTCATTTCTATTAACAGCTATACTATTATTTCCACTAATATCGTTAATACTATTAATATTGGTATTATCACCAGTACTATTACTGTCACAGTTACTATTACTATTATTGTTATTACCGCCATTAGAATTAATACTACTATTGTCATCGTTACTATTATTGTTGTAAAAATTAACACATTCAGTACTTCCATTTAATTCTTCATCTTTTTTATTAAATAATCCAGCCCAATACACAACATTCTTAATATCTGGTATTAATACTCCCATATCTATTCCATTAAATCTTTCTTTCTCTCCATTTTCTCCACTAAAATCTCTATTATATAAAGGATTTATGAATTGTTCTCTATCTGAATTAAAATAATCCCACACACTATAAGTTTTTTTGGCTACATTATAATCTTTTCTTTCTTTCTCTGAATTAAACAAAAATGTACCAAATTGACACGAATAACAATGGCAATGTAATTCTATAAGAAACTTTTCATTAAATTCAAATCTTGTTGGAAATTGTTTATAAAGTTGATAGACACAATCTAGGAATTGATGAAAGACTGGAGATATCTCTCTTTGATGTGTTTGTTTATAATAAAATCGATTCAGCGCTGAATTCGCTACTGAGTTAATGAAAAATTTCTCATTACTCAAATGCCCCGATCTATCGCTAAACTTGTGTCCAAATGAAACCCACTCCTTTTCTATTAAAACTTGAAATCCTATAAATGTACGATAATATGGATCTAAGGATAATTCTGATATCGAAGTCAATTGTGCTGTACGATCTGATTACTATCATCATCATTATTATTGTAAATATTATTAGTGTTATTATTTATTTTAATACTGTCATTTCTATTAACAGCTATACTATTATTTCCACTAATATCGTTAATACTATTAATATTGGTATTATCACCAGTACTATTACTGTCACAGTTACTATTACTATTATTGTTATTACCGCCATTAGAATTAATACTACTATTGTCATCGTTACTATTATTGTTGTAAAAATTAACACATTCAGTACTTCCATTTAATTCTTCATCTTTTTTATTAAATAATCCAGCCCAATACACAACATTCTTAATATCTGGTATTAATACTCCCATATCTATTCCATTAAATCTTTCTTTCTCTCCATTTTCTCCACTAAAATCTCTATTATATAAAGGATTTATGAATTGTTCTCTATCTGAATTAAAATAATCCCACACACTATAAGTTTTTTTGGCTACATTATAATCTTTTCTTTCTTTCTCTGAATTAAACAAAAATGTACCAAATTGACACGAATAACAATGGCAATGTAATTCTATAAGAAACTTTTCATTAAATTCAAATCTTGTTGGAAATTGTTTATAAAGTTGATAGACACAATCTAGGAATTGATGAAAGACTGGAGATATCTCTCTTTGATGTGTTTGTTTATAATAAAATCGATTCAGCGCTGAATTCGCTACTGAGTTAATGAAAAATTTCTCATTACTCAAATGCCCCGATCTATCGCTAAACTTGTGTCCAAATGAAACCCACTCCTTTTCTATTAAAACTTGAAATCCTATAAATGTACGATAATATGGATCTAAGGATAATTCTGATATCGAAGTCAATTGTGCTGTACGATCCCATCCATCTGAACAATGTACAAGTACGTGTGAATTATATACATGAACATTTTTTATAATCTTAACTGCTGCATACAATAATGAACTTATATGTTTAAGCCAATTAGATCTATCTAGGTGTTGTTTTTTAATTGGTGATCCACTTGCTTCGGCTGATTGAATTACTATGTTTATATAAATGAAATATTAAGTAAATATTTTAAATATTTTAGATGTTATTGTTTTATTCCAATAATAATCACCAGCATCACTGTTATTATTTACCTTCAACCAATTTTCCCAAGCTATCTCTCATAACATGAATATTATCTATTCCCATATAACATTTAGTACAATTTTTATAATTTTCAATATTTTCTGATCCTGCTCCCATAACTCCATTTGCCATTGCATTAGCTGTTGGTCTGGCATCTACAATTAAATTGGTTGATGTTGAGCCATAAATTTGTCTTCCATTACTTGAAGTTGGTAAGTTTGATTGAAATATGGCTTCAATAAGCTTTTCATCTTGTATGGATCTATTTTGTTTAAGCCCAACCATCGGTTGACTTGATCTAGTTATCGAGGCCTAAAATCAATCAATCAATCAATTAATAATTATAAATAAATAAATATATACCTCCTTTCCCTTTAAATTATGTTCTCAAAAAAAGAAGTTAAAAAAAAAACCTTATTTGACCAATGTAGATAACTTAAAGTTGGTACACGTGATTTACTACGAAATCTTGTAGCATATCCTAAAACAGTATCACTAATTTTAGATGGGAATACTAATAAATGTGGATATGTTGGACAAAAGTCATATTTTTTATTAATGTGAGAAAATCTCCATGAACGAGTCAATCCCATTCTAGCAAATTCTTTTGAAGGATCGTATAAACTCCACCCATCATTACAAATAAATTCTTTTTCAGGTTTATAATCAAACGCATATACTTGACTAATAGAGCCTTCTCCAATATTGAATATAATATAATATAATTAGTTAATTAAAAAACCTTTATATGATCATATACAACTTAATTTTATACTTACTGATACATGTTAATTTTTGTATAGTGTCAAAAACATCGATTGCATCTTGCTCAAATGTCAAATATAATGTAAAAAATACAAAATTACGACATCGAATGATCAGAGGCCAAAGTTTAGGCTCTGAATTTGTAGGAGGTCTACATTCAACTGTGTGAATTATTGGATAAACAATCTATTGGTAGAGTCAATTGTACACATATTATTAATTTTTGATCGATGAATGAATTTTATTTTTATTAAAGTACTTACAAACAAGAGTTCTTCAACATTTTCAGGAAATTCAAAGATCAATTGATAAGTGGTTAAATGAAGTGTGCCAACCACATTTGTTTGACCTTTATCAAGTTTAACATTTTCAACCTGAAACCAATAAAATTTGCGTACAGTAATATATTTATACATATATAGACCATATAGCCAATTTTTCCAAGTTAAAACACTGATTAATAAATTTTGAATTATGCATTATATTTCAAAAAAAAAACCTTCTCACAAGAGTGGATAAAAAACTCACTTTTGCGATCTTTATAGAATCCATTTTTTTCTTTATTGATGTGATTTTCGTTTCGTTTACAGAAAAGTGTGCAAAGGTGGATTTACCTTTGCTCAATACTTTAAAAACTAATTTCTTTAATGTTCGCTTTAATCAATAAATAACTTTTCTGGAGGTATTTAACCTATAATAAATAAATTAAATGTTTTTTTTTTAAGACTAAACTATTTATATAACAATTCCATGAAAATTTTTTTTCTTTACAAATTGTAAGTTATAAGCAATGACATAAATGAATTCAAGTTGTGAGACAAGTTTTCATTTACCTAAAACGGTTTATAATGTAATGCAACTGGCTGCAGTGTTACCAGTCGAAAAAAATGAATCATCAACATAAAGTATTATTATTATATAAAAAAATTTTAAAAGAATCCTCACAATTTTTTGATGAACAAGCAAAGTAAATAGTTTTTAAATTTTCAATTAACATTTTTAAAAATACCAATCATAATAAAATTTATTATCATTATATAAAAAGATTATTTCTTAAAGAACGCACAAGAAAAAGATTTAAAGATTGTAAAGATGAAACTGATGAAAATAGAATTTCAATGCATATAACTAATGCTCGGAAGGTTTTTTAACTCTTCATTTATGCCTATTATATATAAAAAACAATACATAATATAATTATAATTAATATATATATATATATATATATATAGTGTTTATATCAATTACAAAGAGCAAATGTTTTTGATTTAAAATCGGTCATGCGAATTTTAGAATTTACATATGGATTAAGAGGCCCAAAAAGACATGAATTATTAAAGGTTAGAACATATCAAAAAGAAAACCAAAAACCAGATTAAATTTTAAATATAGTAAAAACTAAAACATAAAATCAAAATCAAAAAAAAATAGCCAATAATAAATGTTCCAAGTCCTGAACCTAAACCATTTATTTCATCAGTTCCACGTACAGCACCCCCACGTATCTCACCACCATTAGAAGCTTTATTAAATTCACAAGTTAAATCTTTATATCCACCTTTACCACAACCAAAACATAAACCATTGCATCCACGTAGAAAAGCAAATATTTTATGGTGGCATCATTCTAGAATTATGAAGAATGTTTCACCACCAGTTAGTCAAGATGTTTTAAATGAACTAGAATTAAAAGCTGGAAAAAACAAATTAACACAATATGGTTTATCTAAAGTAAACAAAGATGCAATATTAAAATCAACAGAAAAAGATGATCAATTAAAATTACCTCCAAGTTTTGAATTTATCAGAGAAAGATCACCATCAAAAAGATTTAAAGATCCACCATACCATACAGCTAAACCACACAGACCCAGACCAAGATTTATAAGAAGAATTTATCAAAGACTTTTAAGCAATATACCCATTTTAACTTTGAAGGAATCTGCAGAACCAAATTCAGATGATGACCAAAAGGAAAATTATGGTTCATCTCTTAAAGCAAAAGATTTTATTGTCACAAAATCGGTTTGGGCTAATGGGAGACCAAAACCTTTAATAAATGATAAAGATTGGCAAGGATTAGATCCAGAAGAAATTACAAAAAATTTAAAAGGAAAAAGGAAGAATTGATGATAAAATTATGTTGTGGTTGTAAATTTTATGTATTATGATATAATTGTTTGCAAAAATCAAGGATTCTTTTCTAAAAGAAGTCATATATTAAAGATGTCTACCCAGATCTCTAAGGTTCACAAAATAAATTATTTTTCCTGATTATCAATTGTAGTTCTTTATGGATAATAAATATCACGTTGATTGCAGATGTCAGATTTAATTAAATTTTCCTGTCACAAACATGTGGTTGAGTGCTCTTAACATACTCCATAACTATGGATTTTTTACTACAGGTGAAGGTCCCCAATGTTGGAAGGCTTTGGACAAAACTTCCCTCATCTTCCTCTCAGACCAGACTTGGCTGTTACCATATGGGCTAAAGACGGCTCCTCAATTAATTGCAACTAATTGCAGTATATAAAAATTGAATTGTGGTTGCGATTGTGGCATATGAAAATTAAATTGCAGTTCCGATCTTTAATATGGGCATTGATTGTTGATAGCTGGTGTTTGTGTGATACTTGCTTTGTGTTATAGCCCTCTCACTAAAATAAAGTTTGTGTCTGCAACTGACTGAAAGTTCTGCAATTCAGGAGGTTGCAATCTGGGTTGCTATTTTGGATTTTCCTTGAATTCAGAGTTGAGTCCTGGGTTGCTGCTGTCTTGTCAGTGACATGCCTAGTCATCAACAACCCTACCTCCATTTATAGCATACCAAATAAATCTGAATCATTTTATTTACAGCTTTCTCCTTGATGCCAGTGATCATGGTGACTCTCGCAATAGGAGTGGGCAGAATCGAACTGAAATATTTATACTTGTGAGATACATGCTCTCATTGAGCTACACTCTTTTATCCAAGGGTGGATTATATGGGCAAAAGCCCCCATTTAAAAAATAACAAGTTAAGTTGGTCAAATAAAAATCAAAAGAAACAGAAAATTTATGGGAATGATTAATTTTATAACATAACATACCAAAATCCAAACCATTTTATCCCTTTTTATTGTTGTCCATATTGCTGACAAAAATATATATAATCATGCGATAATTTTAATCTATAGGACAGGTATTGATTGGGCAAAAACCCCACCCAAAATTATAAATTGGTTAGTATCAAAAAAACAGAGAATTTATGAAAATGATTATACAAAACAAACACTATTTTACAACTTTCCTCTTAACATTAGAGCCTAAATGCAATTCAGGGTCACCAACCCTGCTCTGAATTGCGACCTCCTGTGCTTGAACGGGTTGCAGATTCTCTTAATATTCCTCTAGAGTTGCGACTTGGTTTCAGAGCCATCCTTATCTAGAGGCAGGATCGTTGCAGGAAACTTTTCGGCTAACGTGCCAGCGGCCTTCTCTGGTCTGGGAGAATTGTGAAAATGTCCTTGACAATTGATGCAATCTTGGCAAACTCTAGATCCATGAGCCTTTTGGAATTTAATTGCATTATCATATTTTTGGATCGCCAGGTCAAGATTAGCCTTATGTACACGAAGAATGTGTGAATGACTGTAAATGTGTTCAAGGTAGCGTACGTGCTTCAACGTCTGCCAATTTCCGGTAATCAAACATCACATGTCAAAATGTCTCTTTTTCAATAGTCGATGCTGCCTTGACATTCTTGTAATTATTTATTATTAATATTGATAATGATTACGAAAAGCAAAATACACAATCTTATAATTACTCAGCAATGATCTGCCCACGTTTTGATTTCAGTTAAATATTTATAATAACCAAAAACGCAATGTAAATTAAAAAAAAAGTACCTCTGGTTAGTTAGTAACACGTCTTCTTTAGAAGACTCGCGTTTTGCTGCTATCATTGAAAAATAAATTTTTTTTCCAAGAAAAAAAAATCAATCAATTCGCATCAACAAAAAAAACCATAAAATAATTAATGATTCCTCGGCTAATTGCGGTTCCCATCTTTAATCAAAATCAAGGCAAGGTTGAAGAAAAGTTTCCAGAAATCAATAAAGAAGATCCTTTGTTTAAGGAACATTATTTTATTTGGAGAATGTGCTGCCTAATGTAAGTATTGATTCTGTTGCTTTTCACATATAACTATATATAAAACTTATTATAAAATTAAATTTGTAAAAACAGATTTAAATTATGGAATAGCAATGATTTCAATTCTAAACATCATAAAACATTTTCAGAAAGGATCTTTTGAATTCTTGGTACTGCATCAGATTTATCAGATTTTAGTTAGGGACTTTGTAATTGTGTGGTCCGTATGTAAGTAATGTTTATCATCTTTATATATAAATGAAGTTTCCAGTGTCTGAGTATCATTTATTTTAAAAATATAAAGAGCAATTTTTTCATCTTGTTCTTTTTCAAAATACTATAATTTTTGGTTTCATGTAAATGAGTTTCATATTAACTATTTAAATAATACAGTTGTGATGTTAAAAATTTTGATCCCTTGGTAATACCAATGTTCACTGAGTAAGTATTTTTGGTTGGTATATGGTACAATTACTAAAATTTTGATCCTTGAAGTTTCCCATATAATAATGACCATGTTCATTTATTCAATGTTAAAATTAATATAATAAATCTTTTGAAGGGAAATTTTTTTTAAATTATAAATAAATTAAAATAAAAAAAGCAACCGCCAATTTGTCCAAGAATTTTGATTCGCCACGATTTTCGAAAGATAAGTTATATCGTAGCTCTTAAGATATTTTTTGTTCTTCTTGCTATATCTTTAAACCTTGCTGTAAATGAGTTTCATATTAACTATTTAAATAATACAGTTGTGATGTTAAAAATTTTGATCCCTTGGTAATACCAATGTTCACTGAGTAAGTATTTTTGGTTGGTATATGGTACAATTACTAAAATTTTGATCCTTGAAGTTTCCCATATAATAATGACCATGTTCATTTATTCAATGTTAAAATTAATATAATAAATCTTTTGAAGGGAAATTTTTTTTAAATTATAAATTATAAATTATAAATTACAAAATAAAATAAATAAATAAAATTGTATATAATATAATCCATAACAAATCTTGAAAAATAAAAATCTTAATGATAGCTTTGAAATTAATATTTCATAAATTGTTTTTTTTATATTGCTGTATCATGTGTGCTTGTAAATACTTAAATTATTATTATCACAAGGGAAGAAATAAATAAAATAAATTAATAAATGTCATAATTCATAATTAAGATAATGATAGTTTTGACATAAATTTTTTTTATATTTCTGTATCGTGTGTTTGTGAATACTTAAATTATCACAAGGGAAGAAATAAATAAAATAGATTAATAAATGTCATAGTTCATAATCAAAATAATATTTAATTTAATTATTTGTATATTACCTTTTCTTTACAATTATAATGTACAACCACATTATTTGGGAAAACAGCAAATACACTAAAAAATTGATTAATATTCAATTATATTATTACTTTTTTAATTAATCAATAATATATGAAATACCTATTTCCAATACGTCTTGTACATTGAGGGCACATTCGATCTTCATCAATTTTGATTCTTCGAGATCGATAATACACCAATTGTTCTTCAGCCTAATAATATTTAAGAGTCATAGTAAATTAAATTAAAGCAATAATGGTCACATTCCTATATTCCTAATGTACCTGTTTTTGATCAGCTTTTAACAAATTTTTAACAATCATATTCATACTTTTGTTTCGATGACTTTCTCTAATGTATTTCTCAAAAAATGAATACAACTCGGAAACTTTTGTTGAAGCTGGAAGCATATTCAATGTCTTGTATCAATGTAAACAATAAAAATTATAATTATTATAGTTACTAATTAAAAAATCACATTTCTTGAATCTTTACCTCAATTGCATTCACATGTGATCCATAACGTGACAGTAACCTTAAAGCTGGTTCTATCATAACCTGCTCTCCTTTACTTGGATGTAAATATACTCTCAACAATGACATAAAAACATTTTTTGTACCATCATCAGTTACTTTATAATTTTTAACACAATACCTGTACAATATATATATATATAGTTTTTAATTATTAATTCTATTGATAAACTTTTTTTCAAAAAAAAAACTATGTATATTTTTTTTTTGAAAACATACTCTTCAGCCAATTGTTCATTTTTTAGTTTGTGCACATAGATACTCAATGCTTGATCATGTTGCCCAAGTCTACTCAATACAATTGCACGAGCATCATAAAAATCTATTAAATAGTAATATTATTAATAATATTATATTATATTAATATAATATATATATAATTATACCATTTAAAGGCAATCGTCCTAAAATTTTTTCCGCCTTATAATATATTGATTCATCCAAAAACTTTAATAGGTGATTATTAGTTACATTTATTGCTTCTAAATTTATATCTATTTAATAAATTGATTTAATATATACACATATATATGTGCTAATTATAATATAAATATATGTATTGTTGATTAATACCTGCTTGATTCTCATCGTTTTTACATTCTTGATCTTGATTTCTCAACTCCAAAATCTTTTTCAAATAAATCATTACCAATTGATTATGATAATCCGAAGCTGTCTCACCAAGTTCATAAATAATATGTCGTAAATATTTTATGCAAAGATCATTTGAGAAATTTTCTAAATATTTCAAGACTTGATCTCTTGGTAAATTTTGAACACCGGGAAGATCATCGATAAAAATCTAAAAAAAAATAAAAAAATAAAAATAAAATATACATAGATTATTTTCTTGCAACATAAATCATCTATAACTTGTAATGAAAAGGTAAATATTAAATCATACATCCATTCCATTTTCAGGATCATTCTCCAACACCCATGTAGCAAATTCCAATATCAATTCAAAATGTTCAATACTTAAACGTTGAAGATAAATTATAGTATGGAATACTCCTTTCATAGATCCTTCAGATGATTGACCAAGTCTATATGATTAATATATAACCAATGATTAAATATTTTAAATAAAAACTTATTTATTTATTTATCTAACAGCATATTTACTTCTTTAATAATTCTAAAGATTTTCGATGTTGGCCTTTTCCATGATATAAGTCAACTAATTCTTTATATTTCTATTATATAATAAACAATTTAAAAATTTTTTTTTTGTTGCAAGTGTTCAAATCGTAATAAGCATAATAAAATTTAGTTTTTTAATACCTTTCGTTCAAGTAAAATTCCTTCAGTTTCTTCAACATTTACATGATTATGTACACGAAGTAATGGTCCAACTAATGCATCATTGGTCATCATATAGGCTTTTAAAAGAGCAGTATCTACTATCTCTGCAAGTTCCAATATGTGATCTAAATTTCCATTGGTTAAACTAGTTCTATCAAACGATTGTGAATCGAGTGGTTTTTCATCATTTGGTTTATGAACCTGTTGATGATGTAATATTTTGGAAATCCTTTGCCGCCGATCAGTCAAAAATCTTATTAATGCTGAAATAGCATTTTTTAATTCCTTTCCTTCTAATGTCAAGAAATTTAAAAAAGATGACGAAAATATTAATTACAAATCATATATTTTAAGAAGAATAAATTTTTCTAATAAAATAACATAAACCTAAAATTTTATTTTCTTCAGTTCCATTTAAAACACGTTTATCTATCGGATCATTTTCATCTTCTGTTTGTGGTGTTATATTATTTTTTTCATTAAATTTGTTTTCATCATCATCCTCTTCCGATTTATGATGAAGGAAATTTGATGTAAATGATGAGTACAAAGCAATAACTTCTGCAGGATTAGTTTCCAAATCTTGAAAAATAGTCATTGCAGCATCAAAATTCTTGAGTTGAAAAAGATGATGTGCATAAAGATCACGTATTTGATAAAGTTTTGCATCCTACAAAAAAAAACAATAACAATAACAATTTTTTAATTGATTTTAAAAGAAAGATAATAAAAAGATAATATTGATCTTGATTTTTTTACCTTATTTTCAAGATGAAGAGGTTCGATTTGCTCAGTCAAACTTATTGCCTCTTGATATTCATGCTTTTCAACTAATTGATCAATCTAATATAATAATTGAATATATATATATCTATATATAAATTATTCAAAAAACTCGTAAAAAAAAAACTTACAGAAAGTAAATTAATAATACTTGATTTTCAAAATTTATAGGAATAAATCTCCAAACAGTATTATTATTAGCAATACATAAAGATTCTCCTTGATTAATAAGTCGTGGTTGTGGCAATTCTATTGTTTGTACTAATGATTGAGTAACTATGTTCCTGATTTCAACGTGTTTTGGAAGTATTGCTACAAGATAAGGATAAGAATATCCTAAAATAACAATTTCAATTAATATTAAATATATTAATATGCTTGTGTAAATAGATTATTTGAAGCTTTCAAACCTATTTCTTCTGGTGTCCCTGACCAATCAATTCCAACCTTACGAGTAGGTGTACCATCAAGACCAACAAAAATACTTACATCTAAATTGAATTTTTTTTTACAACTCAACAAATAAATCACCTGTCATCTCTCAAAATAAAAATTATAACAGTAATAATAAATTTAATACCCACTGTCTTTAGCCAAAAGAATTTCATCGTTTGGTAATTTTGTTATTAATGGTTTACTAACTTTTGCGCTGAATGATACTACCATATAACTGAAACCAGCATTAATAGGTGTACTTGATGGGGAAAAAAGCTCCCTCAAAACACCAGAACTAATATCCAACAAAGCATATTCATTAGCTAAACCAAGACAAAATGTTGTAGAACTGACCGAAACCATTGTCCGTATTCTATCAGGTATTGATATTTCCTAGAATAACATAATATATTTTTAAAGAATCCTGACTATAAATAATTATGATTAAACATATATATATATAACTATAAATACTTTATTATCAACAAATTCAGTATCTTTCCAAGTGAAAATAAGTAACTTCTTTTTTACAGCAACGGAAAGACGAGTCACTATTGTTGGAATTCCATTATCATCATCATCCGGACTTACTTCAATAGTATCGATTGCAAATAAATTAGCACCACGTGTTTTAGCTAATTGCTTTTGCAATGATAATGTGTGTAAATCATAGATACTGATACAGGAATCTTTGAGAAAATATATTTATAAATGTATTTATATTTATAATAATAAACTAAGAGTCAAATTATATGTTAAGACCACTTTCCAACATTAAAATCATAATAAATTCTTTAAAAGTTTTTATTGTGTAAAAAACCTGAAAGTGCAACCAATACATCAATCTCTTTTATCACATTTAACTGTTCAATTGATCTTTTTGAAAAGTTTTTGCGAGTTTCAATTAAATTGACAGATAAAGGTTTTTCTTCGTCTATGTTGCAAGAAAAAAATCAATTGGAATATAAAATAACATTATTAAAGTATATATGTGTATATAACTTATAAGTATTAAAATACCTAAAGATTCCTTGACTTCATATACAAATAATGAACCCGTAGAAGTCCCGATAAACAACTTTTGATCTAATATAATGCAAATTAAAGAATTTAAATTGATCTAGATAAAAAAAATTCATTAACGTTCTATTAATTTATATAATATACCGTAAGCATAAAGTGACTCTATTTTAATATTTAATTTGTCTAATGCAACAGATATTTTAAATGCATCATACATCTTTGAATTACAAGATTATTGAAAAGTTTGTGTATATTTTATATATATCGACTAACTATTCTAAGAAAAGAGAAAACTTGGATATTTTGGTTAATTAATATATATTCACTCTCGATTTTTGATCTATATATCTTTATTTGATCTCAATCAATTTCTACAGTATTACAAAACTGTCTCCTTTCTCTGTAACAAAAAAAATGAAATATAAAAAATTTCCAAAAATAAAAGATCAAACAAATATTTACTTTTTATCATTTTATTCACAGATGATGTATCACATCTATCAACATCTAGTGATAATATCCAGGAATCTAAAATTAGCACTTTTTTATAAAAGAATGACCATGGCTACCTGTAAATCTTCAGCATTTATGAGAGTATCTGTTTCATTTCCCAGATATTCTATTACTATTGATACTGCATTCCAAAAACTATTTCTCAAAATATTTTGTATGGTAGCAAAATTTGACAGACCAGAAGTGCATGATATACTGTTATAGAATCAAATTAATCGAGAATTAAAGATCTAGTTCTGGATTTGGAAGCAAAATCTTTTTGGTCATTCTTTGAAGATTAATAAATACTAATATAAAAGGCATAAAGGTCAAAGAATTTTGTCGATGATTTTACATGCCTGAAATTAAGTGAACAGCTCAAGGTTAATAAATGCTGCTAGAATTCGTGCATGTTTATATGGAAAGGGAGCACAGATTTTAGAAGATTGAGTCAAGGTAAAAAGAGAAGGTTTTCTTTCCTATTGATCAATTAAGAGATCTTGATACTTTTTAAGTGATGGAAATAATGTTACTATGAGCTCGTATAAAATTGATTCCTTCGACACATCATTGTCACCTTTATACTTTTGGAGAGTATGCTTACTTTTGTAAAAACTGTTAATTGACTGATGTAGAGAAATGTGAAGAATACCAAGATAAACTTTTATATCTCATCAGCTTTGTAAAAGATATTTAAACTCACAATTTAATACAGTACTATGTGAATTAAAAAATTATGGGACTGTCTTAGTTTATGGTTATAAAATGAAAATAGTCTGCCAAAATACAATACTAGATTATCTTCAGATGTCAGACAACTTATAAAAATATAGTTAAATATTTTTTTACAATTATGTATTATTTGTCTTTTTAACAAAGTAATATTGAAAACAAAAAAAACCCGTGATAATATTTTATATTGTTGTTTGATTATAACTTAACGTTAAAAGTCAAAGTCAGAATCAATAGAATTGGGGAGGAAAAGAAGCCCTTTGTATGACAATGAAGCTAGTGAATTCAGGAAATCACCAATCCATTGGTTGCGTCAATTTTTGGTTTTTCATACAGTATTATTGTGAATGTCAAACATTGATGATGAGCCTAAATTGATTCTTTATCGATATGGAACTGGCAAAATTATTAATAAAATCCATTGTATATTTGATTTAAATGAAGATTACTAATATTAACTTTTTATTTCAAATGTATTTTCGCATTACTAAATTGTCTAATGGAGGAGACTAGTTTCATAGTGCCACCAATATTGGAACTGAATAATTGAGGAGGGGTTTAGACAATCATCTAGAACGAGACAACTCTTGAGCAAACCATATTCAATGGAGAGTAACTGCTGTTACAAATTTAATCAAAAATTAAAGGAAGCAAGCATTTACATCGCCGTAAATCATGCCGGGAATGTGGTTATGCCGATTACCATATTCACTGGCGGTGAACTCAGGTGGTTATTGGAAAATCCAACTATTAATGCTTATTTATTACTGCACCAAATGTATCAAACTTGCTCTCCCAAATTTTCATATTCTCATCACCTTGAGTATTCAAAATCACATTCATTTATCCTGCCAGTTATGCTAACTGGGAACAGTTGGTACAGGAGTTAATTCTCAGAGAAAGAAGCAGTATTGCACAGTTGGAATAACTAATGAATATCGTTCCTCGCAGACTTGTGTATAGACTAGACTTGCAGGATCCCATACAATTATCAATGGCAAGATCATTAGTGTCAAAGTACGTGGTGCTATTTGAGTGTATCGTGCATTTCATTCGAGTGTGGTGACCACACTATAAAGCCTCAGGAACCTTCATTCAATTGCTATTGCTGGTGTATTCCAGGCTATTCTCAGCTTCTCATTCCATTTTAACTCAAAAACTTATACACTCGCACCAACAATCTATACCAGTCAATTTATACTGGACATTCAAAACACTTCAACACTCTCAATATCAAAAAGATCCAATGGATCTTTCCTGGTCAGGGAGATTTAACAAATTGCTGACTGTTTATTATATGTTTTACTTGTTAAGTTTCGTGAAGTAGTAATTTTATTTTTGAAGATGGCCCTGATTAAAGTTGTTGAATGACGTATGGATTAATAACATTGATCCAGAATTATTTTCGATAGAACTAATAGAATCACCATCACACCAGATAATAAACAAATTGATCCCAACTAAATTACTAACAGGTAAATAAATAAATTGCCTGAATTAATCATAATGATATTAAAGTAATTTTTATTATTATAAATTTCCAAAGTTTAAATAAAAATAAAAATTTTAATTAGAAAAATATATTAAGTGAAAGATAGTTTAAAATTGACAATTATTAGTTTTTCTTATCATTATAAAAGCTGACGATACGATTGAATTTTGCCGAAGAACTTTTTAATAGGTGAATTATCATTATCTAGTTTTATTCGATTCTGGTGGATTTTGTCCAAACTCTTTTAATATGGCTTCTTGAAGTAACCAAAACTCTCGACTCTGAGCTGCTTCTTGCTCGTAATTACGATTGACACTAACGTTCACAATACTACCTGAAGAAACGCCAGGTGGAAGTAGAAGCGAGGGAAACTCGATGAGGTGATGATCCTCTGTCAACAAGATTGCCTACATTTAATAATTTATTTAATTATTTATTTGTGGTGTTATAACTTATACATAATTTTTTTACTTATACTTTACCATTCCAGCATCAAGTTTTCCCACAGTAAATTGAACAGATGTCGAAGATGTTGAAGTCATTCTTTTCCTTTGTTAAATGTTAAATAATGTTAAGTTTAAAAAAATACATAATTGTAACAGACATAGGTCGCAATTGGTTAATTTGATTTTCATGTTCGTCTTGTAACACAAAATTTTCAGTATAATATTTTATTCAAAAATTGGAAAAGGGATAGTAAAAGACTTGATTTTTAAAAGTTATTGAAAGATTGAAAGAAATGTTTCTGGGTAATAAAGAAAAAATTTTTTTTTCACCTGACGATATATGTTCAAAGATCTTCAGATGCATGCCGAAAATATATTCCTTCTCTTGAACAAATTAAATTATGGATATATCTAGAATTATAAATAAGTTGCACGAAAATGTATAATCGACAATTCTGCCCAATTAACGAAAGAATACAACTCAACCAAATCAGTGCAATATTTTGGTAATATTTAGAAAGAATTGGCAACGATACTATCTCTCTTTGGAAATTTTCGAAAGAAAAGGAAAATTTTCGTTCCTCAAAATTGATTGCGTTGTATAAATCTTTTGATCATGATTATAATCATGATCACCCTCCCAAATTTTTTTAAAACGTTCAGAGGTTGTATTTATAATAAGTAAAAAAAAAATACGAAAAAGAAATCACTTGATTAAAATCGAGCCTTTTTCAAAAATGTGTTGTTAAGGATAGGGACCATTTTTATAAATTATATGGTCAAAAAATTTCGTGCTACATGTGATATTTCAAAACAAATTGACGATCATTTTTTATTTATCCATTTTTATTAGTAAATTTATCTATTACTATTTTAAAAAATATTTCCAATTCCCTTCTTTTACTTTATCTTCTGCACCTTCACATATACCATCAATAAACATGTTATGAGAAAGATGATGTTTTCCACTAATAAAATTTTTAGTTTTTGATAATTTTGAAATAATATTATCCCTTAAACGAAATTGCGGCCAAATCTGGCCGCAATTTGCAATTGTGATTCAAAAATTACAAAAAAAGGTATTTTCCTGCGGTCTCACCACAACCTTTCTTATTTGATAAATGATATTCAAAACACCCTACTTTAATTAAAAAAATTTCGTTTGGGGTTACATATTACAAATAAAGAAATAATATAAAAATTCCTTGAAATTTTCTTTGCTGATCATTTTATTATAAAACAAAATTCCGACGGAATTTGAAATCCTATGGAATACTAATTAAAGGACATTTCTAAAATCATTATTGTTAATTAACTGCTTATTTTTATTGATCTTTTTTGTGTTTTAGAAAATAGACATAATAAATTATGGAATTAATACTACATGTGGAATTGAAAACTCCCGAGTTTGTAAATCCAAATCCTTTAATGAATTCATACTAAATTTATTATAAATGCCAGAAGTGTAAGAGACTTCAGACAAGTAAACTAAATCAAATACTCCAATAAAAATCAAATAATTTTAAATTTAACAATTAATTTTAATTTCCTGAAACAACTATTTTTTAATAACAAAAATCAAAATGAACCAAGGACAAAATGCTAATTCTTGATTCCGACGATGGATATTATATTGCTAGTATTACAAGAAGATGAGGTGGGTTTTATGATAATGAGTTATCTGAAATTGTTATGTAGATTTCCACACAAGAAGAGAAAGTTAATGTTTTGTTAATTATTCATTTTTTTTATTTATTTATTTATAATTTAATTTGGTTACACGATCTTATGTAGTAATTTATATTAAAAAGTCAAAAATTGTAGCCTAAATTGGCATCATTATTCTAAGTAAACTTGTTAATTAGAACATATATGATTACATATCTTACAGTTTTGGGCCTGGTTTTAAATGATGAAATTTTTTACTAATTGCAACTTTTCAAAAATCCAAAAATTAATTTTTTAAAAAAATACATTTATTTCAGTACTAGTAAAACTTCAACAAAAGAAATAAATTTATTAAAAATGAATATTTATACATAAATTTTATAGCCTTTTCCATCTAAAGTCAAAAAAAAAAATGGAAGTCAGTTAGTAATTTTTTTGTTTATTAGGGGTCTACATTTTTTTAAAAATTGCAGCCAAATCTGGCCGTAATTTCTGTTCATTTAAGGGATAATCTAGGAATGCAAAGCTGTTAATTGAACATATAAAGTTTCGTCATTAATATAATCAAAAGAATTTATTCAGTAGAGTTTAGCATTGTTTTCGTCAAATTCTTTCTTTTTGGGATTTCAAGTGCCAAAGAAATAACTTTATTAAACATGTTTATTTACATTGTGGATTTAGCACATTGTTTTTCTTCATTTAATTGAATAAACAAGTCTTGATTTCTAAATGTAAAACCAATTATTTGCAAATCTTCAACTTCATTAGTGGTAGTTCTGATCTTTTTTAAATCATTCGTATCCTCTACAACATTTTCTTCATTCTGTAGGTACAACATAACATTACTAAAAAATGTCCACTATAAAATTCAAGGCACCATTTTTATACCAAGTCAACTTCAAATTATGTCAACCTCATTTAAAATGATAATTTATCTGTTTTACACTTTTGACCAGCCAAATTGTCAGTAAACATGAGGAGATCCAAGTCATCATCTAATGCATTGTTTTCAAAGGTAATGTGAAAGAAAGTTAAACAAAATCAAAAGTTTTTTTATTACCTATATCATCATAATAATGAGTTGCAATGTATAGCAGTTACACCATCATTCTTTTAATAATAATAACACTTGCCATGATCTCCTAGTTTTCTTCCATTGTTTGGGAAAATTATTACAAAAAAATATTATTATTTAAAACTGGAGTGACAACAAGTAGTGATAACCATCACCATCCTTACAATAAACACTTGCCCAGAAATCTCAGTGATTTCTTTTTCTTTTTCTCTTTTTAAATTGTGTGGCATGTTTATAAAAATATATAAGAAGTTTGTTGTTTGATCAATGTGTACACATTAATTATTTATCCTATTGGTTTTTTTTTTGGGAGGCAGACACAAATTGTTTTTTTTTTTTTTTTGTAAAATCTAGGGTACTTTTTTGCGATATACAGTACCTTCTAAAATTTAGTATACGATTTTCAGCATAGTTGAAAATCTTGTGATTGGTTGATCAATATTTTTGTTTCACGTAATTGATAATCCAATAAAAATTAGCCAAATATTTTTAAAATTTTGTTATTTATAAATTTATTAATTCATTAATTTATTAATTTATTTATTATTAATTTATTAATTTATTAATTCATTAATTTATTAATTTATTTATTTATTAATTTATTAATTATTTTTTCGAATCAAATTAAATTAAAGTTGAACTATATTATGAATTGGAAGTCTGTGAATGTTTGTGAGGTCATAAAATATTTGCTTATTCTCTGCAAAGGCTTTTAGTAGGTGTATAAATAATAAATTAGATCAATTTTATTACATATAATTATAAATTTTTGAAATATATATACCTAATATCCTTTTTTGCAATTGATTATCAATTCCAGGTAGAGATATAATATGGTCTGCATCTTCAAAGTCTGGATTTGTGTTTTGTATATTATTTTCAGAAAATAATTCATTATTTATATCCTCTTCCATGTGCAATCTTTGATTGTAAGAGCTTGTTAACTCATCAATTGCTTTAGATAAATACATGAAACAATAATGGCACCTT
>CAUDNR010004433.1:22559-48371 GCA_958430865.1 Entrophospora sp. SA101 | reverse complement strand
AGATTAACTTGTATTTTTACAATCATTAAAATACCGTTCGAGAAACTATTATCGTTAAGAAAAGTAAACATTACATATATACACCTATTTATTTGTTTTAGCACCTGATGGAAGGATAGTTGTGTATGGTGGTACTTCAAAATTAGATAAAATAGCAATATTGGATGTAACAAAATCTCCTTTCCAATGGACAGTCCCAAAAAATATTACTAATTATCCTGTTAATCTAATTGATAAAGATCATTGGGGGCATACTTCAAATTTATATAAAGATTACATGATAATCTCGCTTGGTAACTTATAACAATAACAATTTAAAATTCATACATAAATATATTATTTATTTATATTAATTATATTTATATTTAATAATAATAATAGGTTACTTTTATAGTAATGGTGATTCTAGTGGTTATAAAAATATTTTATTATTAGATATTAGTGACAAATATAATTATAGATGGTTGGACACATTTGATCCTAAAATCATTACTAGTACTGTTAGTGAACCAACCACCACTGGTACTAATCCTTCAACAGTTATATCCACCACCAGTACTAATCCTTCAACAGTTATAACCACCACCAATGTTGCTGCTGATCAACAAACTACTGGTATAATTATTGGATCAGTTACATCTGGTGCAATCTTCATCATTATTTTTATTTCTATTAATATTTTTTATAGAAGAAAAAATAAATCCAATGAAATGGTTAATAATGTTGTTAGTGATGATGAAAAAGACAGAGAATTAAATCAACAAACTCATAATGAAAATGAAAATGAAAATAAATTTACTAGTAATATTAAAATCATTTCAAACAATGATAATAGCCACAAATATACCAATAGTGATAGTAATACTGAAGTTGTAGTAGATACTAGTCATAAAGACATCATTGATGATAATAATATTAAAATTTTGAAAAATAATAGTGATAATGGTAATGTTCAGAATGACCAGTTAATTACAATTAATGACAATAATAATCAGACTTTTATACCTAATTCTACAAGCTCTAAAATAATTACTCATGAAGTAATTCTCCCATCTGGTGAAAAAGTCAAAAAAACTTATCAATTCACAACTTAGTTTCCACACTAAATTATAAATATGAATTTTAAGATCTTTATTTATTTATTTATTTTATATCAAAGATGTTACTTTCAAAATCTTCAACAACATAACTCTAAGATTTAAATAATTATAATTATATTTTTAATTAAGTTAAAACTTTATCCAATGTAAATTTTTGGTTCTTAAAAGAAATCATAAAATGAAAATTGGTTGAATTTTATCAATGTAATAATTTCCATGTAATCATGTATATGGTATAGATTTGGTTTCTTTTTATTATCTGTTCTAAGAATGGTTGGCGAAATACTTTGCAGAGCGGGGAATTATTTCACGAAATTGAAGTTGACCAATTAAACCGACCAAGTTTTCATAACTAATGATCAAAGGTATGGCCAAATATTGATTTTATATATTAGATATGTCAGTATAGTGATGTCACCAAAAAAATGATTTAGATTCGGAACCCTTTGTCTTATCATCACGATAAAAAATAATTGTGAATATTCACCATGGTAAATACCTTACATATTGAATTGCTATATAAAATGCCATTAATAAAATTATTAAAACCCTAGGTTTTCAAAAAATGTACTTTGATCATATGCATCGATCTTGTTTGAACTTCAAAATTCAGTATGGTATAATCATAATGTTATGAATACCTTATACTAGCAATAATCCATTAGTTTTGAGGTAGTGCCGTTGGTTTTACGGGCTATTGAATAGTAAATTAGCTTTTTTGGGTTAATCATCACTCTACTGACCAGTTACACACACACAATATGATATATATGTAAGCTCACTAAGTTGGATGCAACAATCAATTGTTTAAAATAAATAAATGACCGACCTATTGAGTTTACATGTGTGTAGGATTTGAAAGAAGGGCCCAAAAAACAAATCGGCTGATATGGTAATTACATATTACCAGCAATTTTCTCATCACTATCCTTGTCCAAAGTTGATGCATGAAGTTAATATATTGGCTGAAATATTTGCACTATATAAAAACAATCAAAATATGCATAGTAATAGGAATCAATCATCCGTCATGCCAACCCTCTCCTTTGTTTTTCGAACAAGTCTAAAAAGATGTGTTTGAGATTCTAATCGACTACCATTACCTACAAACAAAAAAATTAATTTTATATTCATATAGATATCTAAATGTTTTTGACACCAGATTTTGTATCTTCAAATTCTGAGGTTTGTCCTTTGCGATCTGTTTAATATCTAACGTGTCGAAACGAACAAATATACTGTACTTCGATTTTGACTGTTTAAAGGTGGACAAAACTCTTCTTCCTGAATACAGGAAGCTGACTGAGTCAAAGGGGTTTATTGAGATCAATAAAAAAAAATTTTAAATTGATCGACTTTATTTATTTTGTATATATCATTATAATTAGGGATGGGAACGGTTTAACCCAAACCAGTTCAACCGGCGGTTTGGTTTACACATTTCAAACTGCGGTTTATTGAACCCAGTTCAAACTCCGATTTTTGAAACTGATCTGGTTACACGTTACATTTCAAAAACTTGTTCGTTTTATACGTTGGGGATTGCTATTTCTCACCAGTGATGATTATTACCGCAATACTAATGCTTAATTAAAAAAATTTTTTTTGAAGTATATCTCTATTATAATTATTACTAGTTGTAGCCCCGTCGCTTCGCTGACGGGTTGCAACTATCAGCTGATTTATTTTTGTCTTATTATAGAGCCCAACTATATATACATATATAATACCATGTGACCTGATCCAAAGGCCAACCACTCCACCCTCTAAAATCAACTAATTTCCGGCACACATTTATTTAGTTATTATACTAATCAATGAGCAGAACACAGGTTTTTATTCTGTTGCATTTATAATAACTTCTCAGATATATACAGTATATACATAACAGATTATTATTACACAATTACACAATTTAAAAATTAGAGATAACGAAGTTATCTCAGACTGAAAAATTTTAATTATTATAATATATATACACAAAATTTAAAAGTTATTATTACACATCACAACATATTTATTTGCGTCTAAACGTAACTCAACGAAACAGTAATAGATAAATTGTGACGCGCGCACAATTCAAAAATCATTATTTATGCGTGGCAGCCTAAACGTTATGTTTATTTATACGCGCTATTCTAAACCTTACGCTCACGTAAACCCAACGTTTTTAATATAATAGATAGATAGCTAATTGTATTTTTTAAATATTGAATCACTTTTTCTAAACTATTTAATGCCTCTTTATCAGAAATAACCATCATTTCCTCTTCATCAGAATCATCAACCTCAAGATTTGGTTCCTAATAATTTCTTCATCAGTAAAAAAAAAGGATAGCTTACAAACATTAACATTAATACTTTATTGCGACCATCAAAAAAGGATAACGCACAAATAATTAACACATTGCATATAGAAACCACACCAACATTAACCATTAATGTAAAAATTGCCACAATTTCCACTATAACGAACATAATTCATAAGGTATTCTCTATATCAAATTTTTTAAAAGTCCATTATACACAAGAGAATTTATTAAGAAGTCCACTATAATGAACAAATTTTATTATAAAGAGAATTGAGGAAATAAAAAAAGTCCACTGTAAGCAAAATCCACTATAACGAGATCCACTATAATGAGCTTTGACTGATATGCTGTTTAAAAAGTAGAGGAAACCTAACAATATTGATTTTTTTTAATTAAAATACAATTAATTTAAAATAGTTTCATATATTGTAAAATTTCTACATTTTTATCTTTATTTTTCCCATTAATACCACGCAAATTTAATTCCTTAGGTGGTGACAATCACCACCGGTGAGAAATAGCAATTCTCTAATATTAATTAATCCTAAAATTTTAGAACTAGATTTAAACATAAGACACATTTTTACTTGTAAAACAACATTTTTATTTATATGCGGTGAAACTTCAGTGATGTGAATTTGAAATATTATGGAATAGGGTGAAATTCTGATTGGCTGAATTGAATTTCACATATGTGAATTGTGAATTCACATAATTTCATTTTCACATACAACAGAGATAATAATTTTAATCGCATATCTGGTATATATAGATTTTATTTTGTAAATCAATTTTCTTATATAGAATATTCATTTTGAAGACAGATTTGTTTTAATACTACTACTTTTTCAATAATTAATTTCCTTTTTTACAAAGAGGAAAATTATTTTTAAATTAATTGTACAATATTTTTTAAAAAATGGATAATTTAATGAAACATCCTCATTGCAACTATTTAAAATCATTAAATCTATTAATAATAATTTTCAATTTATTTTTACTAAATAATTTCAATTTTTTGGTTTCTGGTCAATTATTAGATATAAGTCGTCAAAGTTCAATAGTGTTAAATGATAAACTCTATTATTTTGGAGGATATTCTGGCAGTTCAGGATATACAAACCAAATAATTTATCTAGATTTATCCACATCATTTTCACTTAAGCAAACATTACCAATAAAATCAATTGTTCCAAAATCAGCAATACCTCCATTTTGTGATGCATCATTAGCATTAGGAGGAACTAACAATGACACACTTTATGTTATAGCTGGATATAGAGATGTAGATGCTGGTTCTACAGCCTATGGGTCTATAGTTTATTCAATAAATACAAATTCATTTGATACATGGACTCCAGAAACCTTAAATGGACAATTACAATTAAATAAAGTTGGAATGACAATTTATACACAAGATAATTATGGAAACACATATATAGTCACTAAAAATGACCCAAATATATATAAATTCAATGCAAATAGTAAGATATTTACAACCTTAACACCAATTAATAGTGGTCCATCTATAACATACACATATGATTTCAATTGTCATGTGTTGAATGATGAGAATATAATTTACCTTAATCTTTATACAACTAAAGTATTATTATAATTTATTCTTTTATTATTTAATTAGAATAAAAGGAATGAATGTTATATTTTCTAATAATACATATTATATTTAGATGAAATCATACTTATATAATATTAATCAAAATTCATGGTCTATTATTGTAAGTTATATAATCATCAGTAACGATATTTTCAACTAAAAAGATGTTGATAAATATTTTGTTATATTAGACAACAATTGGTGATGTACCTTCTGCACGAAGTGGATATTCTTCAATATTAAGTAACTTAATTAATTTTATTATTATGACTATTTAATCAAATAAATTTTTTTCAATTTATGTTACATATTTATTTGTTTTAGCACCTGATGGAAGGATAATTGTGTATGGTGGTACTCCAAATTTAGACAAAATAGCAATATTGGATGTAACAAAATCTCCCTTTCAATGGACAGTTCCAACAAACATTACTAATTATCCTGTTAATCTAATTGATAATATTGATAAAAATCATGGTTGGCATACTTCAAATTTATATGAAAATTACATGATAATCTCATTTGGTAACTTATAATATTAACAATTTAAAATTCATACATAAATATATTATTTATTTATATTAATTTTATATTCAATAATAATAATAGGTTGGATTTTTATGAATAGTAATTATAAAAATATTTTATTATTAGATATTAGTGACAAATATAATTATAGATGGCTGGACACATTTGATCCTAAAATTACAACTTCAACTACAACTCCAATTTCAACCAATGCTGATGCTTCAACAGTTACTATTAATGAAAGTGATAATAAATTTAAGCTATCTGTAATTATTGGATCAGTTATATCTGGTACATTCATTATTGCTTTTATTTCTATTCTTATCTTATATAGAAGAAAAAAGAAATCCAATGAAATGGTTAATGATGAAAAAGACAGAGAATTAAATCAACAAACTCATAATGAAAATGAAAACAAAAATGAATTTACTAGTGATATTGAAATCATTTCAAACAATGATAATAGCTACAAATATACTAATAGTGATAGTAATACTGAAGCTGTAGTAGATACTAGTCATAAAGACATCATTGATGATAATAATATTAAAATTTTGAAAAATAATGATAGTGATAATGATAATGTTCAGAATGACCAGTTAATTACAATTAATGACAATAATAATCAGACTTTTATACCCAATTCCACAAGTTCTAAAATAATTACTCATGAGTTAATTCTCCCATCTGGTGAAAAAGTCAATAAAACTTATCAATTCACAACTTGGTTTCCACATTAGATTATAAAATATAAATTTTAAGATCTTTTTTTTTATTTTATTTCATATCAAAGATGTTACTTTTCAAAATCTTCAAAAAATTAAAAATAAAATTATAATTATTTAAATGATGAAGTTAAAACTTTATCCAATATAAATTTTTGGTTCTTAAAAGAAATCATAAAATAAAAATTGGTTGAATTTTATCAATGTAATAATTTCCATGCAATCATGTATATGGTATTAGTGTTCCATGTCGCAATCCAAAAAAGGAAACAAAATGGTCGTAAAGGCGGTTGCAATCATTTTTATATGACGCAAAGGTGGTAGCAACCATCATCAAAAGTGGCAGCTGGTATAGATTTGGTTTCTTTTTATTATCTGTTCTAAGAATGGTTGGTGAAATACTTTGCAGGGCGGGGAATTACTGCATTAATTTCGTCGCATTTGACGAACGAAATTGACGAACTGACGAAATGTGACGAAATTGATGAAATTGAAGTTGACCAATTAAACCGACCAAGTTTTCGTAACCAATGATCAAAGGTATGGCCAAATATTGATTTTATATGTCAGTATAGAGTGATGTGTCGATTTTGTTTGAACCTCAAAATTCATATGGTATGATCATAACGTTATACCTTATATAGCAATAATCCGTTAGTTTTGAGATAGTGCTGTGTTTTTCTTATTTTTGTCGTTAATCTAAAATTCTTCATAATAAAAATGAATAAGCAAAAGCTTTAAATTTAAGATTATTATTACTTATAATAATAATAAAAATCGATTATTAATTTATTAAATTTGATTTTTATAATTTAATTCTTTTTTTGTTTAAATTGAATTGTCTCGTCCGCGGTTTAAAGTCTCTCCAATTTTACCAGAAAATTCCCATGGGTGAAATTAGGCTTAAACTATGGGCTAGTTCTAAAATAATAAACGTCAATACAGTAAGCCTTGGTTTGGTGGATTTACGTATTTAACGGATAAATTTTCAAAACCAAATTTTCTACAATAATAATTATTTTATCACACTTGAGCGGATTTAACGGATTTTCATATTAATATTATTATTATTGTTATTATTATTACTACTATTATTCAGCTTACCGGATATTTTTTAAACATATATAATAAATTAATTAACAATGATTCTTGTCTTTTTTGGATAGTCTATTACTATTTTTATATATATTACTTTTACCAATAATTAATGTCAGTATTGGCATTAATTATTTATTAGTAAAGTAATAATTATTTTTTTTTTGTTATATATTAACATTAATAATTTAATAATAATGATGAAAATGAATAATAAAATTAAAAAAATTTAAAATGAAAAGTCATAATAAAAATAACAAAAAAATTCCTTACGATTCACACTAAAAACGTTTTATTACATACTCTAACTTTCAAGAATTTCATGAGGAGACGTTACAATTCATATTACATCACGAGAAGTAGTTTATTTTTTGAGAATACGTTATTATTAATGATATTAATCCTTTTTTGATCGTAGTAGATGATGAAACATTTTTAATTTATAATCAGTCAAGTACACAAAACTTTGTTTTAAATGTTTTTTTTTAATTTAATAAATCAAATAAAGATAAATTTTATATGTCCTCGGCTATTTTGATTCGCATTATTAATAATTTTTAAAATGTGTTTGGAAAATCGATTCACATGATTATATAAAAACTCAGATTTACATTAACATGTTTTGTCATTTAATTTGACGGTCACATACAATAGAGTTTTCCTGGTCCTTTTTTTGCGCAGTCACACGACGTAAACCGCTTTTCGTAAACGCGTGACATGATCAAAATAATCGCAGAAATTACAACTCGCGTTAACAAATAATCTAGGGGAAAGGAATCATCACCACACAATCTTATTAATCAAAATAAATAATAAGCAGAAAAGAACAAAAAAAAACAGTTTTTTTAATTGGAAAAAATCAACGAAACATGATTAAAATTTGTATCGTGTTTTTAACATTTTACATTTTTCAAAAAAAAATGATCATTTTGACAAATTGTGTCAACACAAAAAAAAAAAATTTGTTCACCTCAATGTTTCGTATTTCAATTTTGCTCTGTTTACCAATAGTTCAGAGACAAGCCTTTGCAATATGCAATTTGCATATTCCATAGTTATAAAACGGACTGTAAAAGATTTCCTTTTTTGAAAAATTGTAGGTTAGATTTTCAAAAAACATGCAAGACTAATACTAATAAACAATTGTCAAGGTTTTCGAAATATTTATATGGATTTTTTTTTAAATTTTTATGGTACAATTATATAATGTCCGATGGTCCAGTCCAATGGAAATGCCAACTCTGCCTCATGTTACTTTTTAAAAACGATAACTTTTATAGCTTTAATTTGTCACGCTTTGGTATAATATGGTTACCAGCATCACTAAATAACGGTTCTGTAGGAACATATATAAAACATTCTCTAGGTCTTCTGTGATTCGTCAAAGTTTTGTATTTGTGACCTACATAATCTATCATTAGAATTTGTTTCTTCTTCATCATTAATTAAAACAATGCCATCATTTACTAAAGACATTTTTATTAGAAAATTTATCAATTTAAGTATTACAAATATTCGACACTTGAAAGTAATTATGAATATAAGTTATTGACGCCAATATCATTTCGATTTCTGATATTCGTATAGGAACATTACTCTGGATCAGTGAAAAAGATGTTAGTATTCAATAGAAGTAGTGTTGAAGAAATTATAGAGATCATTCAGTCGGCAGAAAATAAATGAAAAGGAATCATTAATTCAGAATATTTACAAGTAATTTGATCGACATACAATTTTAATAGAATACATGATAACTTTTATTATTATTATTTATACTAAAAAAAAACGGAATATAATTATTTTTCCCAGGTAACATGTATATATTAATATTCCAATTTGCACCTAACAACCCCTTTACTATAAATAGAACCCAATAACAACGCATTTCTTTTTCTATCAACAGCTGCAACTGTAACGAAACTGAAAAAGCTTCCATCATCTTGAAACACAATTTCTTTAGAATATTTTATACCATTGAATTTATCTTCATTTGTATTGTTGCTGATTTTCAAGATTATAGTTGGTATATGCGTTTCATATTGACCTTTGGAGAAGTGAACTATTGGCATAATCTTTGGAAATGCTTTATTATTTGGAAGTAAAAAAAAATTTATATATACAAATATTAATTTAGAAAAAACCAATCAACATATATATATATATAATAAGTTATATACACTTACTAGCTAAATAAATTTCACCAGTAATATCATCTACACTAATATTATCCCCAAAACCGATTTCAATATCATCAAGTAATTTTAGTTTGTTATCATGGTTTCGTTCAAATACAAAAAATTTGCCAGAACTTGTTGACAGGTAAATACGTGAATTATCCCAGTTACCATCTATCCCATTAGGATAACATATTTTATCTGCAGCTATTTCTGTTTTATTATTAACCCCAGAATAAAACGCAACATTTGACCATGGACGACGTGTTATGACTTTATATATATAAGGGATAGAGTTAGACAATATTTTCATTAATAATTATAATTAATCAATCTATTAAAAAAAAAAACTAACATTCAAATTGTACCATAAATGGATTTTTGGAGTAATGAACATTTGTAACATAGAACTCGTTTTTAGAAACAGGGAAAACATTGTTTGGTGAATTAATCAGATCGTCTTTAATGGTTTCCATATAATGTAATTCTTGTGACCCGATTATATGACTAAAAATCTCAACCACACTTCCTGATCGTTTATGATTAATAAGAAATAGGTATAAAACATTATGATCAGCTGGATCTTGATGAATTCCAAATCCATGAAGAACTACATCTTCATCATCGGGTAATTTTTAAAATTAATTGGTAATAAAGTTTCTGACTGATCATATTATAGGAGGAGAAAATAGCAATGAAGAAGGATGGGAAATAAAGGGAAAATAATTTTAGTTAAAGTTATCCAATGGTAATAATAGAAATATATATTCTTATACATACATCAATGTTGTAGGAGAAAACTGTTTCTCTATATTGAATAATTTTATTTTTAAAAACTCCAGATCCTGGAAACCAATGAGTTCTTCTAAGTTCCGAATTGCCACAAGCCATAAAAGCATATCCACTTTCATGATGAATTACAATATCTTCACAGGCTTCTATACCTTTTTCTTTCAATTAAAAATAATTTATATACTTTTTTATTTCCTTCAAAGTAATTATAACAAATTACCATAATTTATTTATTAATCAAACCATCTATTTTTCTACACCTGTCACCAGAATAGGCTTTGGGTGTTTCACGAAACAATCCAATAAAAGAAAGGAATTCATACAAGAGTGCGGTAATTATGGTAAGAATAATTAAGAAAATGGTTATTTTGTTTGGCATTTTTGATAAAAAACTAAAGGCGCGAGGGAAATAATCAGATTAAGTCAAAGTCAGATTGAGGGTTCGTGTTACACTAAAGGTTACAAAAAGGCTCAAAATTGCAGTCACACAAAAGTATTTCTTAAAATAGTTAGGGATGTTAATCAGCTGACTCAACCCTGAACCAAACCAAATGTGGTTGAACCCTAAATATAAAATATATTAATATTAATATCAGAGTTCCTCAACTACATAAAGAACCCTTTACCCGGAGAAATAACTTTTGGAAGAGATCTGCAATAGAAACAAAAAGTAGAGTTAGCAAGAGTACCCAGTGCGACTCAAAATTTGATAAGATATAGATGGTAGAAATAATTAGAGACAACTAATCAATCATATTAGAGAATGTGGCTTTCAAATTTTTTTTTTCGTTATAAATTAGTATGAGCCATATTAATTTGGATCGAGTCCATATTGACATTAATATTCGGATTAAAGTTGTCACTTTTTGATTTCCGAAATATTTTGGATTTGCAGTTGTATTCCGAAACTGAAATTATTATTACTATTACTATTATATATAAATATGTAAATGAAAAAATTCTAGGCCTTCCTTGTTACTTTTTTATTATTATACACATACTCACCTACCTTCTGTATAATCACTTGCTATAAACAATTTTATAATCATGCTCTTTAATTGAATTCCATGTTTCTAAATAACTGCTACTCATTTGTAATCACTGTTGCAGTTTTCTATTCAATTAAAAACTTTTGTTAGAATGATAATATTAACGTTGACAACTACAAGAAGTGAGTCTATGCTCATGCCTAGTAATTATATTCGTTTATTCATGAATAAAAAATATTTTATTAAAATCAGATGATCAATGCATGATTTAATAAATCTCACAGTAACTTTGTTTATTGAGATAAGCTCTACAAAGCTAATTAGTTTTCTCAAAAACGTCTGAAGGGTTTCAAAATTGAAGTGCTGAAATAAGCAACACGTGATACATTTCTTTTTTGGTATTTTCTTAGCTGTTGATAAAATGAATCAATGTTTTGCTCAAATTCCACAAATCAAAGGTTTGCAATGGAGTTGATGCTCTAAAACAAATGACAACAAATGAATTTTGTAATTTGATAAAGGTGTCATTTTTGTGATGGATGGTATGCTAAAAGATGCAAATTCGGTGAATGATCATAAAATAATTGGATTATTTGTTCTATGGGATGAGATGTATATGAAAAGTTGTGAAGAACCAACAGAAAGTTCCTTGGCTGAATTTAAAGTAAAAAAATCATCTAGTATTAATTTTTTGTATTTTAATATTCATTAATTTATAGGTTTTTAGAAAGAGATGAACCAAGTTATTTATAGAATTATTTCACTCTAATCTTCAATTATCTAAACTGCATTCATGGCTTTTTCACATCAATGAAACAATTAGACAATTTGATCTCTCAATGGTATGACTACTGAAACATATGAAGCACTCCATAAGTCATATGTTTATAAAAGAACAAACAAATGGAATTTTGATCCCCAAATGTTTGCTATTGTAGTTGATAAATTTTACTATTTTTTATTTTTTTATATTTTTATAATAGATATGTAGAAAATATATTCTTGATACAATAGCACAAATAATCAATTTAAATTTGGTTCTCAAATTCATTAATTGTTTTTATCTGAAGTTGACATATTTGTAGAAGAAAATAAACAAGCATCAAATTTATCAATGCAATTCAAGGATGGACTGGAAAATTCTTAGCAAATTTCATTAATCCATTTCAAGAAATAGGAATTGATGTAAATAATTTATCACTATTTAAAGAAATTACATCTTCCAGATAGTATAATTGCACATAGTGATAATTATTGTCATGACAAACCAGAGTTTTCAAATGTTGCTATTGAAATGGCAGAAAGTAAAAATGATGAATGCATTCCAGATGAAATATATTGGTAATTAATTATAAGGTCATTCTTACAGATATTAATTTAATGATATGATGCAAACAATGCAGAGAAGCTTTATAAACATGGTTGTCCTTTCTTAATCATTTTCAATTTATTCCAATCTCATCAATTAATGAAGTTGTGCACATAGTTCTAGGATTTGATCATTTTAATTCTTTTTATGTTAATAAATATATAATTGATTGAATTTATATATTGTAAATTGTTAAAACAACATTGTTATATATTCTTGTACTTCAGATTTGGCTCACTGATTTGTATTAAATACAATATTAAATATATTCATTTATTAATGTAGTGAGACTTTTTAACCCATTAAATTATTATTATTACTAAGACTCCGAACAGATCAATGAAATTTGAACCGATTCTACCCAAAATTGAAATGTACCATCTACTAAGTTTGTCCGGGGTCCTGTTTATAAGGCGTAACATTTCCAATTATTAAAGTGATCATCATGTGGATATTTATGGCAATGTATATAGATCAATGGGCCCCATTTTTTTGGTATAAAAAATGATTATTATTATTTTTTATTAAAATATGGATTATTTTATTTAACTAAATTATAAAAAACATAAATTAAATTTTAACAGAATGACTATTACTATTAATAAACAAAATTCAAACGGCACCGCACCAGTTCCACCGATTTTCGAGCCTGCACTACTACAAGATTATCTTAACAAACTTTTATCTTTACTTCTAAGAGCTGAGGAAAATGACTTAAAAAACACTTTATGGAATTTTCCTGAAACTCTTGAAAAGCTTGGGAAATTTGCAAACGATCCTCAGGTCAATGCTATATACATTACAAAAGAAAAAATTGAAAATAAAGATCAAAGTAATTTATTTATTTGATATTTTTATTTTGAAATGTTGTCCGTTTACGGATTTCCCGATTATTGTAACAACTTTTAATAATAATAATTTTGTAGATGATCAAGCCATATCTTATTCTTATACTTTATCTCAAAATCTTGCTTATTATTCGAACCACGTCGCTTCCGTTGTAATAATAAAACATATTCCAAATTTGGATCCCATAATGCCAATTCAAACTCAAGTACAAATTTTAAGTTTGCCTGGTCCTGCTCCAAGTGAATCTGGATCAGTTGCTGTAAATCCATATGATGCAATTCATTCCTATATCCATTTAGCCGTTGCTCCTTATTTCGATGCATATGTTGATAATGCAAAAGATACTAGCACTATTGGCAAGAAATATGATGATTCTAAAATGGGAATTCCAATGACTAAAAAGAAGATTGCCGAATTGGAATTGTGTTTACTTCATTTGCAAGAAAAGGTTGCAATACCTAAAACTTTGTTAAATATTCATCCTATAGTTCAAAAAATTGTCGAGAAGGTAAATTTTCAATTCGAATTACGATTTAAATTATTACGTACTGATATTTAATATTGAAGATAGATGATTACAATTTTGTTTTTTTAAGTGTAAACAAGAAGGAACAAGAATCACTGTTAATGCAATTGACCCACAGCTTTTAAACGAATCTACTTTCCTAAATGAACTTCAAGCGGGTGTAAATGATTGGGTAAAAGAAATTCAGAAAGTCACTAAGCTAACACGCGATCACTCTAGTGAAACTGCCGCACAAGAAATTAACTTTTGGTTAAGTATGGAAGCTGCTTTGGATGGTATCAATAACAATTTGGAAAATGATCAAATTGGTATGATAATTAAAAATATTGCGTGATGATATAGAAAGAATATCAAATTAATTAATTAATTAAATGTAATTATACAGTATTGACTTTGGATATTTTAAGATCTGGAAAAAGATTTCATGCAACTGTATCTTTTATGGCTGATACTGGCTTGAAAGAAGCCACTGAAACAGGTTATTATTATAATCGTTTCCGAGATATTTTTCTTTTTTAATTAATTAATATATACATTACTATTATTATGTTAGCCCGCAGGTACAATATACTTATGAAAGATTTTCCGCTTAATGAATTATTATCTGCGCCTGGTATTAGCGAAATAAAAGAAGCAATAATATTAATTTTTGGTCATTTCAGTAGAAAGTTGAAATTATCGTAAGTAATTAATTATGATTACAATAATTAGAATTGTAATATCAATATATACAAACTTTTAATCTATAATAACCAGTCCATATCCGATCAAGAAAGCTTTACCACTTGCTGAAGCTATTTCACGTGATTTAAATGAACAATTACTTAAAGTACTGGGTAATAGACGATTGATGTATATGGGTTATGAAGAGTTCGAGAAATTGGTGTCTGGTGCTGAAGATGTGTTCAAGGCGTGGGACGAGTGTATTAAAGAATTCACCAATGTGGCTCGTGATGTGACCAGGAAAAGAAACGACAAATTCATACCGATAAAAGTCATTCTTGCTCATGACAAATTACAAGAACGTATCAACTTTGTAAGAGCTTTTAGAAAGAAACATGAACAACTGCATCAAACTGTTCTAAAGCTTATGACTCAACCAAAAATAGTTCTAAAAAAAATTGTTGTTGAAAGCGAAAAAGATAATGATATTGATGCTTTGGAAGAAATTAGATTGGCTTACGAAAATGTCAAAGATATTGATGTATTGGATGTTTCACCTACGGGTACAGAGATTTTGATGCATGCTGAGAATGCTTATAACGAATGTGTTTCTCGTATTGAAAGTGAAATTATTCCAAGTTTGAAAGATCGACTTGCAAATGACAAAGATCCTGATTCTTTACCGATTATATTTGATGGACTTCAAGAATATATACAAATACCCAAACCAGCAATGGATATGGGTATTGAATCAAAATTTGAAGAAATTAAAAAAAATTTTAAAAATGAATTGAATGATATCAGAAATGAAATTAAAGATGAAATTAAAGATGAACTCAAAAATGAACTCAAAAATGGATTAAATGAGTTTAAAAATGAGTTTAAAGACCTAGAAAATAAACTAGAAAAGAAAATAAATAAAAGTAATGATGAATTATTAAACCAAATACAGAACAGCGCAAAATTATTTGCGAAAATTTCAGATATTTTTTCTGAAATGGATAATAATAATAAAAATAAAAATGTAAAATAAAATTAAAGTTGTAATAGTATTGTTAACAGAAATTTATATAGTATATAAATAAAATAAATATATCTAATACAAAGAGTTAGTTACAATGGCTCCTTTTTCAGTTCTAGTTATGTAATAGTAATTATAAAATTACTACAAAACAATGAATCTTACCAACCGATGTAAATTATTATTATCATAAAATTTTTATAATAAAACATGGGAGATAATAATGATTATATAAAAGTAATATTGGCAGAAAAAAGTAAAAAAACAATCATTGATAATAAAAATAATTTCCCTATAAATGGAAATGCAATGTTATTGATACGGCAGTAATTTGGAAACATTTAATGGAATCGAATCGAATCATTGTCAATTTGGCTTAAACTTAGACGAAACTAATTTTAATAGCAAATAAAGTAGATTGATTTAGATATTATAAAAAATAATAGTATTGGGTGAATCTAGATATCGACACCTCATTGAAATCTTCTAATTGTTGTTAAGGGTGCTGTTTCTTTTGCTTTCCACTCTAAACCCATCTTCTTCATCAACTTTATTATTAGTATATTTTTTTTTTATAAATACTTTTTTGCATCTCTCTGTTTATCTTTTAGAGAGAGGTGGCATTTTTTTAATTATTAATTATTTTACGCAGCTTTAATTTAAAACCTTGCTTCGTGATGTAGTTCAATTATTGAAACTTTGCAGATATGTTCTTTAACTTAACTCTTGTCGGGTCCCTCTGCATCCGTAACTTTGGCCAGTATTATGCGGCGAATATACAATTTGCAAACAAACTAGAATAGCCTCAAAATTTCAGACAAAGTAAATTTAAAGCAGAGAACTGGAGAATATAAAAATGAAAAATTGAAAAAATTGACACATTGAAATTTTTTTTTAATTATTTGTAACAACAACAAATAATGTTTTTTTATAGTTCCGTAACAACAATTTATTTGAATGGATCATGCTCGTCTTTAAATTTTTTTTTAATTTCAAGAATAAGGACTTGGAAGAGCATTATAAAATAATCAATATAGTAGGATGTGTTTTCATGAACAAAATTTAGATTTCTGTTTTTTTTTTCTTTTCATATAACATCATGATTCAAAGTCTTTAAATTTAATTTTTACGTTTAATTGAATAAATATTTGGCGATTCAAAAAAAACTGTAAGCTTAAAATAAAAATTATTCACATGGAATATGTGAAAAAGCATACATTCATTTTCTTGCTAATGTCAACAGGTTGTGCCCATTCCCCAACAAATGTCTCCTGTCACCGTTATACCAACGGGACAACTTAAACAGCTCAGCCGGCTAATAAATGACTTAACAGACTTGAACAGATTGGCCAGCTAATCGGCTAACATCACCAGATATATTAATGTCATTTCTTAATATTAACAGATAATGGATAATGATATGGTTATGAAAAAACAAGAAATATAATGCATTAGAAAATGTCTTGTTGGTATAACAGTGTCACGAAAACATCTGTCAGGGATCATGCAAAAAAATAAACCAATTTTGGTGGTTTAGGAAACATATATTCGTTTTTTTTTGACATAGTAATAGGTTAATTATATTTATTCAACTGCCACATTCATTACCCAATCGCTATAATGATGAAATAGTGGTTCGTAATAATGACCATCTTGTGTGACTTTCATTTTAAAATTTTAGATGTTACTGTAGATGAAGACATCATTTCTAAAATAATAAAGTGAACTTATTATCTTTCCCCAAAAGAGAAGCTACACTTCAATTTCAACTTTGTTTTACTGTCAGAAATGGTTTTAAGTCAGCAATTTTAGGAAAATCTTAAGCTCATACAAATTTCTACGAGGTATATATACCATATGAAGCTTCAACTCTTGAGCATATTTTTCTTTGGATTATATTTATTGACAAAAATACAGATAATGCTAAATCACAAAATGGTGGTTGGACTGCATTCTTGCGATTTTAAGTTACTTGGAGATATCTCTTGACCTTTGTAAGAACCTAAAAATTTCCTCACATAAATTCTTCATTTTAAAAAATTATTTTTTGCAAATTCCATATTTTTCATTACATGGTATGAATGATAGTTCATTAATAAGAATTATGGTTAGGGTTAATGTGAGATAAAAAATGCATGATGCAATGCATATTGCATTTTTTTTATGTGCATGTCACATCTACCTTAACCATTGTAAGAACCTAAATTCTTCATTTTTAAAATTTTAAAAATTATTTTTTATGAATTCCATATTTTTCATTATATGGCATAAATAGTTCATTAATAAGAATCATGGGGTAGGGTCAACAGGAAATAAAATGCATTGGTTACTATTGAAGCAACTACATAGTAAAAATCAGTTTCGACCCTATTTTGACCAGATCTGCAAATGGTTGAAATAGTTTCGACTTCATGTATATTGGTTACAAATGTTGCTTATTATTATAAGGCAAATATGCATTTTTCTTTATTATTTATTTTTTTTTTTAAAAGAAAAAGTATGAAACATTCAGGAAATTCATCAATTCCATCAACATTCAAATTATTGAAAGTTGGAAAACTTATGTATGTATAATGTGCTTGTTTACAATTTAAAATTGATGGTTTTGACCATGATTTTATGCTTTTCTTTGGGAGAATGATAGTCTATAATGAGAAACTAGTTTCACCAGGTACTTGGTATAGTCAAGTGATCATCCTAAATCATTGAACCTGAAATATAATTCAATGAAAATTGTTCTATTGATAAGATTCCATCAACTAATTTTCATGATTAAGATAGAGAAGTATATGAAAAAATTGTTTATGATTTTGAATTGATTCCTTGAGAATTTTTAGGGTCAGCTATCAAAACAAAAAAAAATTCCTAAATGATTTATGTTGAATAAAGTCTTATTTTACAAAATGACAAAATTTTCTTATATATATTGAAAGATTCTTAATTGCAATTATTGTTACTTAACACAAACACCCTCAAGACTTCTTTCAAATTCTAATTCTAATAATTCTCATCTAGTTTTAATATATAACTTCATTAACACTGGATCTGACTTCCTATTACCTAGGTAATATCCAGATGAGTCAACAATATCTATGATGCAGTTAAAGTTGTTAAATTGAGACTGAATAAACTTCATAGACTTTGTTTGGCATATCTGTTTTTTCTGAAATGTTAAATTTATGTATATATTTTTTAATTATTTTCAAGAGGAATAGCCTCATATAAAGTTAATTTGGAATTTATTTTGTGAATTACTTTTATTATATTTACTTTATTCTAATAAATTATATAAGCAGGATATTTTATTAAAAAAAAAAAAATTAAATCTTAGTAAAAAAAGATAAATTAATTGAAAAAAAAAGATTTTGAATATCCATATTCTATGATTTGATGTGGAAACCAAATTGTGAATTAGAAATTGCAAGTTGTATTTTGTTAATTTATAAATTTACATTTTAATAATTTAATTATCATTTGTTCTATTGACTTTTCTGCCAGATGGGAAAATTACTTTATGAGCATTTGTTTAGAGCTTTTGGAATTGGATACAAAAGTCTGATTATTGTTGTCATTAATTGTAATTAACTGGTCATCCTGAATATTTGGATTATGTTATTTATCATTATCATTATCATTATCATTATCATTATCACTATTATTATTATTCAGTATACTATGTTTTTATAACTAGTATACATCTACTACAGCTTCGGTATTACTATCACTATTGGTATATTTGTAGTTATTATCATTGTTTGAAATGATTTCAATATTACTAGTAAATTCATTATGAACTTGTTGATTTAATTCTCTGTCTTTTTCACCATCATCACTAACATTATTAACCATTTCACTGGATTTCTTTTTTCTTTGATATAAAATAAGAATAGCAATAAAAGCAATAATGAATGTACCAGATATAACTGATCCAATAATTACAGATAGCTTAAATTTATTATCACTTTCATTAATAGTAACTGTTGAAGCATTAGCATTGGTTGAAATTGGAGTTGTAGGTGAAGTTGTAGGTGAAGTTGTAGTTGAAGTTGTAATTTTAGGAAATGTGTCCAGCCATCTATAATTATATTTGTCACTAATATCTAATAATAAAATATTTTCAAAATTACTAGTACCAACAATCCAACCTATTATTATTATTAAATATAAATAAAATTAATATAAATAAATAATATATTTATGTATGAATTTTAAATTGTTATTATTATAAGTTACCAAATGAGACTATCATGTAATTTTCATATAAATTTGAAGTATGCCAAATATGATCTTTATCAATTAGATTAACAGGATAATTAGTAATATTTGTTGGAACTGTCCATTGAAAGGGAGATTTTGTTACATCCAATATTGCTATTTTGTCTAATTTTAGAGTACCACCATACACAATTATCCTTCCATCAGGTGCTAAAACAAATAAATATGTAACATAAATTGAAAATTTTTTATTTGATTAAATAGTTATAATAATAAAATTAATTAAGTTACTTAATACTGAAGAATATCCACTTCGTTTAGAAGGTATATCACCAGTTGTTGTCTAATATAACAAAATATTTATTAATATCTTTTTAGTTGAAAATATTGTTACTGATGATTATATAACTTACAATAATAGACCATGAATTTTGATTAATATTATATAAGAATAATGTTATCTAAATATAATATGTATTATTAGAAAATGTAACATTCTCATTCCTTTTATTTAATTAAATAATGAAAGAATAAATTATAATATTACTTGAGTTGCAAAAAGATTTAGGTAAATTATATTCTCATCATCCAATGCATGACAATTGAAGTAGTATATGTCTGTTATAGATGGACCACTATTAATTGGTGTTGAGGTTGTAAATATCATACTATTTGCATTGAATTTATATATATTTGGATTATAAGAAGTGACTATATATGTGTTTCCATAATTATCTTGTGTATAAATTGTTGTTCCAACTTTATTTAATTGTAATTGTTCATTTAGGGTTTCTGGAGTCCATGTATCAAATGAATTTGTATTTATTGAATAAACTATAGACCCATAGGCTGTAGAACCAGGTACTACTGATTTACTTCTATCTCCAGCTATAACATAAAGTGTGTTATTATTAGCCCCTCCTAATACTAATGATGCACTACTAAATGGAGGTATTGCTGATTTTGGAACAATTGATTTTATTGGTAATGTTTGTTTAAGTGAAAATGATGCAGATAAATCTAGATAAATTATTTGGTTTGTGCGTCCTAAACTGTCAGAATATCCTCCAAAATAATAGAGTTTATCATTTAACACTATTGAACTTTGATGACGTATATCTAATAATTGACCAGAAACCAAAAAATCTAATAAAAATAAATTAAAAATTATTATTAATAAATTTAATGATTTTAAATAGTTGTGATGATGATAATTATCCATTTTTAAAAAAAAACAATAGAAAAATTGCAGTATTAACCTGCTTTTATTGCATTGTCTTCAAAATGAATATTCTATATATGGCGCAGATCATCTATAATCCATTAATTGCTAATAGTCAGTTTCAGAATATTTGGACAAAAAATTTTTATATCAAAAAAAAAATATGAAAAATTTTGTACTGCAAACTTTTAGGCATTTCAAACTAAAATCATTTCCATAAAAGTAAATGATCTCCAATAATTTCCAATAAAATAATATTTTTTTTTTGTTTGAATTAAATATCTGTCGGCAATAAACAATAATATAAATATAAAATAGATTTTGTCTAACAATTTTTTTTATAGAATGTTCTCATTTGTAAACTTGTTGTTTATTAATGAAAACAAGGAAACAATATACGCTGTAAACATTGAGAACGCAAAATGAGCCTTTTGCTTTTTACAAATTACTCAACAACAATATCACCCACTCAAGATCAAAAATTTATTGAGTTAGAATTGTACCTTTGTTGTAAAGAGCAAAATAATCGCATCGCTTGGGTCAAGACAATAGTCTATTTTATTAAATTCGAAACATATAAATGTACGGCCATTCCCACATTTTTTTTGTAACACCAACAACGTAGAGATATTTATACCAGACCATTTGGTGTAAAGAACTTACTCAACCTCTATATTCGTTCACGACGTCTCTGTCCTTCAGGAAGCTAAGATAACGAATAAGTATATACGCTATGTGAGTATATCCAAACTATTATTATAGCGATACAAAATAAAATAAATCAAGTCAATCAATTTAAAATTTTTTTTATTGATCTCAATGAGAAACTAACCAACGATTAGCCAATTTCACTTAAAACCCCTTTTGACTCAGCTCCTATTACTATAAAAAATAAAATACAGAAAGATATGAAATAAACCGTATTAGTATGGAAAATACAGAATTTTAGATAATAATATGAAAAATGGAACCAGTTTTAAATCGATTGTGCTAGTAACCAAAAACAAAAATTTTTATCATTTATAAACATCAAAATGATCATTTGGCTTTGTAGTTTATACAACAAAATTTTATCTAAAAAAAAAATATAAACCATACTAATACACTTTTATAGCTTAATACTAAGGAAAAATTTTGTACTGTAAACTTTTGAAATTCTTTCCATAATAATAAAAAAGTAAGTTATCAACGATAATTTCCGTTAGTTTGTGCTTTGCACCCAAAAAATTTTTTTCATAAAACATTATTCTTATTAGAACGCAAATTGGGCCTTTTGCTTTTTACGAATTTACACAATATCACGTATGCTGCACCACTCGAGATCAAAAATTTATTAAGTTGAGTTTGGATTGCATCTTTGTTGTAATGAACAAAAAATCACATCATTTGGGTCAAGACTATAGTCTATTTTATTAAATTCGAAATATATAAATGGATAGCCATTCCCACATTTTTTTCACAACACCAACAACAACATAGAGACATTTCCACCAGACCATTTGGTTTAAAGAACTTGCTCAACATTTTATATTCGGCCACGACGTCCCCTATCGGCCAGATAACGAATGGGTACACACGCTATTACTATGCGAGCATATTCAAACTATTATTATAGTAATACAAATAAAATAATCAATTTAAAAATTTTTTTTATTGATCTATCTCAATGAGAAGCTAACCAACGATTAGCTAATTTCGCTTAAACTCCCTTTGACTCAGCTTTCTATTACTATAAAAAACAAAATACAGAAAAGATACAGAATAAACCATATGGAAATCATGGAATTTTAGATAATAAAAAACACATATTAGTATTAGTATTAGTATGGAAAGTACTGGGAATATGCAATTTCCGTATTCCCGTACTAGTATTAGTATAAATATAATATTGAAATAACCTGGAAATAATACGGGAATAATACTGAATAAAACGTATTTTGTTTAATAATGGTAAAACATGTTTAGTTGCTATTAATCCATACTAATATCAAAATCACTAATTGAAAACATGAATTTTATTTATTTAATTTTTTTTTTTAAAAACAGAATAATTTCTATAAAATGCAATGAACATGCGAAACAATTAATATGATTGTAGTCTCGCATCACATTTATCCGCCAACTTTTTAATTGAAGCTTAATGTTTGGATATATTGGATCATCTAAAAATATAACAAAAGGGAGTACCTAAATACAGAAGAGTACTTTTTTCAAGATATACAGTACACATTGGCTCCTGTTGATGTATTATATAATACCCTGTGTCAAATAAATATATATATACTATTACTTTGAAATTCATGAAACTTTGATTTTTCAAAAAATGTCTAGAAGTTGTTGAAGCTCTGTAGGAAAAAATTATGATGTAATTATTTTAATCAAAATTATTATTTATATGTTATTTATCAATTAAAATATATTTATTAATTAAAATATATTAATTAATTAAAATATATTTATTTATATCAAGGTTGAATTAAATAATTCAGAGAATTTGTAGTCACAAAGAACTGTTAAATTCTGTGCAGATATTAATTCAAAATGGCTAGGTATACAACCAGTATCAAATGATTTGATTTAGAAGACAATACAAATTATATATTTTATAATTTGAGTTAAAAAATTTTATTAAATTTTAAAAATAGATAATAGTAATATAGGAAGGAAAATGAGTTTAGAATAAAGGAAAAAGTGTAATGATCTTCAAGATATACAGAAGGCTACTGTATATCTTGAAAAAATAAAAATAAAAAAAGCATAATGATCTTCAAGATATACAGAAGGCTACTGTATATCTTGGAGAAAAAAATAAAGGAAAAGCTTAATGATCTTCAAGATATACAGAAGGCTACTGTATATCCTGGAGAAAAAAATAAAGGAAAAAGCATAATGATCTTCAAGATATACAAAAGGCTACTGTATATCTTGGAGGAAAAAATGTAAGTATAATGATCTTCAAGATTATACAGAAGGTAGATATACAAACAGCAAATTTCAAATGTATAAAAACAACATTTATTTTCATAATAATAATACATTTTCTTAAAAGTGTGTGTACATAGATTAATAAATACATAATTGAGACTTATAAGTCCATAAGGATGTAAATTTAAATGAATACATAATTGAAGTGTATAAGTGAATATAATATGAGAAAAAATTCAAGGAATGTAGATTAAATAAATTAAATTAGTGATGTTAGCCGTTTAAAAATCCTTAGCCGGCTAAGCCGTTTACTACCTAAATTGGTAATTCTATTTCTATAACCAGAAGGTAATACGGAAATCTATTACCAAATTTAGAAATCATGTATGCAGATTATTAGCCGGCTAACATCACTAAATTAAATGAATATGTAATTAAGAAAAAAATTGTGTGTCTTGCAAGTTCATATGGAAGTAATTGTAAATTATACAACTTTCTATCATGTCATATAACTTTTTATAATCAGTTGCAGGCAATTCTCCAATTAAATTGGAATTCAAATAAACAGTGTTATAAATCTTTTCTTTGTTTACTAATTTAAAAAGCTTGTATGCTCTTATAGCATTTGTAAAATGCCTTTTTTCACTCATAAACATTTTTTCTTTTACAACAACCCTCCATTTCTCTCTATAGTTATTATATTTTAGTAACTCCTCTCCAATATAATAATAATATATTAATTTTTCAATTCTTCCTTGCTTTCTTCCCAATGTAGTTATTTTATTTAATAATTTTTCACACATAGTAGCCAAATTATCAGTTTCTTCATATGTGACCATTACCACCTCTTCAATTCTTGAGTCAGGTAAAAATAAGTCATCAATGTATTTATTAAAATCATCAGATCATGTTAACTTAACCATGGTTGTGATTTGTTATTAATTAGTTATTATTAATGATGTTAAAATTTTAAATTGTTTTTTTTTGTTAGATTTGCCTTTGTTTTATATCTTAATACATACCATACTAATAATTTAATAAAAAAAAATTTTTTCTGATGTGATTTCATGATTAGTCGCATCGAAAATCTTATACTAAATTTAGAAGGTACTGTATATCGCATGAGAAAATAATTTAATAAACAATTAAATATAAAGAATATTTATTCACCAACTCTAATATTTTTTTTGTTTGATTTTTGTTCAAATTAAATCATCTAACAATATAATAACAACAAGATCGGTATGCAACTAATAATGACTTAATATAATCTTAATATAGTGCGTAATGTAATAAACCATTGAATGACAAGTAGATCTTTTCAATCGAAGACGAATCCTTCTATTAGAAACATTAGAATAATAAGTAAGAAGAAAGCACATTAAATAACATTATGTCGTGCTATTATACCACTACCTTATATTTCTTTGTATATTATCCGCTTTTGCTGATTCCTAGAAAGTTCTCAAACTACACTGCATATTAAATATACATCTTATATGCGGAATCAAAACATACTAGTATTAGTATCTTTTCGGTATATTACAAATTCCGTGCTTTATACACAGAATCAAAAATGCACCTTTTCAGTATTAATACATTATAACCTTATATGGGACTGTCTACAGCAAAAACCACCTCCGAGGTAAATAACTCATTTTGTGTAAATACAAAATCAAAATTTGTTAC
>CAUDNR010004433.1:0-22549 GCA_958430865.1 Entrophospora sp. SA101 | reverse complement strand
ATTACTCATGAGTTAATTCTCCCATCTGGTGAAAAAGTCAATAAAACTTATCAATTCACAACTTGGTTTCCACATTAGATTATAAAATATAAATTTTAAGATCTTTTTTTTTATTTTATTTCATATCAAAGATGTTACTTTTCAAAATCTTCAAAAAATTAAAAATAAAATTATAATTATTTAAATGATGAAGTTAAAACTTTATCCAATATAAATTTTTGGTTCTTAAAAGAAATCATAAAATAAAAATTGGTTGAATTTTATCAATGTAATAATTTCCATGCAATCATGTATATGGTATTAGTGTTCCATGTCGCAATCCAAAAAAGGAAACAAAATGGTCGTAAGGGCGGTTGCAATCATTTTTATATGACGCAAAGGTGGTAGCAACCATCATCAAAAGTGGCAGCTGGTATAGATTTGGTTTCTTTTTATTATCTGTTCTAAGAATGGTTGGTGAAATACTTTGCAGGGCGGGGAATTACTGCATTAATTTCGTCGCATTTGACGAACGAAATTGACGAACTGACGAAATGTGACGAAATTGATGAAATTGAAGTTGACCAATTAAACCGACCAAGTTTTCGTAACCAATGATCAAAGGTATGGCCAAATATTGATTTTATATGTCAGTATAGAGTGATGTGTCGATTTTGTTTGAACCTCAAAATTCATATGGTATGATCATAACGTTATACCTTATATAGCAATAATCCGTTAGTTTTGAGATAGTGCTGTGTTTTTCTTATTTTTGTCGTTAATCTAAAATTCTTCATAATAAAAATGAATAAGCAAAAGCTTTAAATTTAAGATTATTATTACTTATAATAATAATAAAAATCGATTATTAATTTATTAAATTTGATTTTTATAATTTAATTCTTTTTTTGTTTAAATTGAATTGTCTCGTCCGCGGTTTAAAGTCTCTCCAATTTTACCAGAAAATTCCCATGGGTGAAATTAGGCTTAAACTATGGGCTAGTTCTAAAATAATAAACGTCAATACAGTAAGCCTTGGTTTGGTGGATTTACGTATTTAACGGATAAATTTTCAAAACCAAATTTTCTACAATAATAATTATTTTATCACACTTGAGCGGATTTAACGGATTTTCATATTAATATTATTATTATTGTTATTATTATTACTACTATTATTCAGCTTACCGGATATTTTTTAAACATATATAATAAATTAATTAACAATGATTCTTGTCTTTTTTGGATAGTCTATTACTATTTTTATATATATTACTTTTACCAATAATTAATGTCAGTATTGGCATTAATTATTTATTAGTAAAGTAATAATTATTTTTTTTTTGTTATATATTAACATTAATAATTTAATAATAATGATGAAAATGAATAATAAAATTAAAAAAATTTAAAATGAAAAGTCATAATAAAAATAACAAAAAAATTCCTTACGATTCACACTAAAAACGTTTTATTACATACTCTAACTTTCAAGAATTTCATGAGGAGACGTTACAATTCATATTACATCACGAGAAGTAGTTTATTTTTTGAGAATACGTTATTATTAATGATATTAATCCTTTTTTGATCGTAGTAGATGATGAAACATTTTTAATTTATAATCAGTCAAGTACACAAAACTTTGTTTTAAATGTTTTTTTTTAATTTAATAAATCAAATAAAGATAAATTTTATATGTCCTCGGCTATTTTGATTCGCATTATTAATAATTTTTAAAATGTGTTTGGAAAATCGATTCACATGATTATATAAAAACTCAGATTTACATTAACATGTTTTGTCATTTAATTTGACGGTCACATACAATAGAGTTTTCCTGGTCCTTTTTTTGCGCAGTCACACGACGTAAACCGCTTTTCGTAAACGCGTGACATGATCAAAATAATCGCAGAAATTACAACTCGCGTTAACAAATAATCTAGGGGAAAGGAATCATCACCACACAATCTTATTAATCAAAATAAATAATAAGCAGAAAAGAACAAAAAAAAACAGTTTTTTTAATTGGAAAAAATCAACGAAACATGATTAAAATTTGTATCGTGTTTTTAACATTTTACATTTTTCAAAAAAAAATGATCATTTTGACAAATTGTGTCAACACAAAAAAAAAAAATTTGTTCACCTCAATGTTTCGTATTTCAATTTTGCTCTGTTTACCAATAGTTCAGAGACAAGCCTTTGCAATATGCAATTTGCATATTCCATAGTTATAAAACGGACTGTAAAAGATTTCCTTTTTTGAAAAATTGTAGGTTAGATTTTCAAAAAACATGCAAGACTAATACTAATAAACAATTGTCAAGGTTTTCGAAATATTTATATGGATTTTTTTTTAAATTTTTATGGTACAATTATATAATGTCCGATGGTCCAGTCCAATGGAAATGCCAACTCTGCCTCATGTTACTTTTTAAAAACGATAACTTTTATAGCTTTAATTTGTCACGCTTTGGTATAATATGGTTACCAGCATCACTAAATAACGGTTCTGTAGGAACATATATAAAACATTCTCTAGGTCTTCTGTGATTCGTCAAAGTTTTGTATTTGTGACCTACATAATCTATCATTAGAATTTGTTTCTTCTTCATCATTAATTAAAACAATGCCATCATTTACTAAAGACATTTTTATTAGAAAATTTATCAATTTAAGTATTACAAATATTCGACACTTGAAAGTAATTATGAATATAAGTTATTGACGCCAATATCATTTCGATTTCTGATATTCGTATAGGAACATTACTCTGGATCAGTGAAAAAGATGTTAGTATTCAATAGAAGTAGTGTTGAAGAAATTATAGAGATCATTCAGTCGGCAGAAAATAAATGAAAAGGAATCATTAATTCAGAATATTTACAAGTAATTTGATCGACATACAATTTTAATAGAATACATGATAACTTTTATTATTATTATTTATACTAAAAAAAAACGGAATATAATTATTTTTCCCAGGTAACATGTATATATTAATATTCCAATTTGCACCTAACAACCCCTTTACTATAAATAGAACCCAATAACAACGCATTTCTTTTTCTATCAACAGCTGCAACTGTAACGAAACTGAAAAAGCTTCCATCATCTTGAAACACAATTTCTTTAGAATATTTTATACCATTGAATTTATCTTCATTTGTATTGTTGCTGATTTTCAAGATTATAGTTGGTATATGCGTTTCATATTGACCTTTGGAGAAGTGAACTATTGGCATAATCTTTGGAAATGCTTTATTATTTGGAAGTAAAAAAAAATTTATATATACAAATATTAATTTAGAAAAAACCAATCAACATATATATATATATAATAAGTTATATACACTTACTAGCTAAATAAATTTCACCAGTAATATCATCTACACTAATATTATCCCCAAAACCGATTTCAATATCATCAAGTAATTTTAGTTTGTTATCATGGTTTCGTTCAAATACAAAAAATTTGCCAGAACTTGTTGACAGGTAAATACGTGAATTATCCCAGTTACCATCTATCCCATTAGGATAACATATTTTATCTGCAGCTATTTCTGTTTTATTATTAACCCCAGAATAAAACGCAACATTTGACCATGGACGACGTGTTATGACTTTATATATATAAGGGATAGAGTTAGACAATATTTTCATTAATAATTATAATTAATCAATCTATTAAAAAAAAAAACTAACATTCAAATTGTACCATAAATGGATTTTTGGAGTAATGAACATTTGTAACATAGAACTCGTTTTTAGAAACAGGGAAAACATTGTTTGGTGAATTAATCAGATCGTCTTTAATGGTTTCCATATAATGTAATTCTTGTGACCCGATTATATGACTAAAAATCTCAACCACACTTCCTGATCGTTTATGATTAATAAGAAATAGGTATAAAACATTATGATCAGCTGGATCTTGATGAATTCCAAATCCATGAAGAACTACATCTTCATCATCGGGTAATTTTTAAAATTAATTGGTAATAAAGTTTCTGACTGATCATATTATAGGAGGAGAAAATAGCAATGAAGAAGGATGGGAAATAAAGGGAAAATAATTTTAGTTAAAGTTATCCAATGGTAATAATAGAAATATATATTCTTATACATACATCAATGTTGTAGGAGAAAACTGTTTCTCTATATTGAATAATTTTATTTTTAAAAACTCCAGATCCTGGAAACCAATGAGTTCTTCTAAGTTCCGAATTGCCACAAGCCATAAAAGCATATCCACTTTCATGATGAATTACAATATCTTCACAGGCTTCTATACCTTTTTCTTTCAATTAAAAATAATTTATATACTTTTTTATTTCCTTCAAAGTAATTATAACAAATTACCATAATTTATTTATTAATCAAACCATCTATTTTTCTACACCTGTCACCAGAATAGGCTTTGGGTGTTTCACGAAACAATCCAATAAAAGAAAGGAATTCATACAAGAGTGCGGTAATTATGGTAAGAATAATTAAGAAAATGGTTATTTTGTTTGGCATTTTTGATAAAAAACTAAAGGCGCGAGGGAAATAATCAGATTAAGTCAAAGTCAGATTGAGGGTTCGTGTTACACTAAAGGTTACAAAAAGGCTCAAAATTGCAGTCACACAAAAGTATTTCTTAAAATAGTTAGGGATGTTAATCAGCTGACTCAACCCTGAACCAAACCAAATGTGGTTGAACCCTAAATATAAAATATATTAATATTAATATCAGAGTTCCTCAACTACATAAAGAACCCTTTACCCGGAGAAATAACTTTTGGAAGAGATCTGCAATAGAAACAAAAAGTAGAGTTAGCAAGAGTACCCAGTGCGACTCAAAATTTGATAAGATATAGATGGTAGAAATAATTAGAGACAACTAATCAATCATATTAGAGAATGTGGCTTTCAAATTTTTTTTTTCGTTATAAATTAGTATGAGCCATATTAATTTGGATCGAGTCCATATTGACATTAATATTCGGATTAAAGTTGTCACTTTTTGATTTCCGAAATATTTTGGATTTGCAGTTGTATTCCGAAACTGAAATTATTATTACTATTACTATTATATATAAATATGTAAATGAAAAAATTCTAGGCCTTCCTTGTTACTTTTTTATTATTATACACATACTCACCTACCTTCTGTATAATCACTTGCTATAAACAATTTTATAATCATGCTCTTTAATTGAATTCCATGTTTCTAAATAACTGCTACTCATTTGTAATCACTGTTGCAGTTTTCTATTCAATTAAAAACTTTTGTTAGAATGATAATATTAACGTTGACAACTACAAGAAGTGAGTCTATGCTCATGCCTAGTAATTATATTCGTTTATTCATGAATAAAAAATATTTTATTAAAATCAGATGATCAATGCATGATTTAATAAATCTCACAGTAACTTTGTTTATTGAGATAAGCTCTACAAAGCTAATTAGTTTTCTCAAAAACGTCTGAAGGGTTTCAAAATTGAAGTGCTGAAATAAGCAACACGTGATACATTTCTTTTTTGGTATTTTCTTAGCTGTTGATAAAATGAATCAATGTTTTGCTCAAATTCCACAAATCAAAGGTTTGCAATGGAGTTGATGCTCTAAAACAAATGACAACAAATGAATTTTGTAATTTGATAAAGGTGTCATTTTTGTGATGGATGGTATGCTAAAAGATGCAAATTCGGTGAATGATCATAAAATAATTGGATTATTTGTTCTATGGGATGAGATGTATATGAAAAGTTGTGAAGAACCAACAGAAAGTTCCTTGGCTGAATTTAAAGTAAAAAAATCATCTAGTATTAATTTTTTGTATTTTAATATTCATTAATTTATAGGTTTTTAGAAAGAGATGAACCAAGTTATTTATAGAATTATTTCACTCTAATCTTCAATTATCTAAACTGCATTCATGGCTTTTTCACATCAATGAAACAATTAGACAATTTGATCTCTCAATGGTATGACTACTGAAACATATGAAGCACTCCATAAGTCATATGTTTATAAAAGAACAAACAAATGGAATTTTGATCCCCAAATGTTTGCTATTGTAGTTGATAAATTTTACTATTTTTTATTTTTTTATATTTTTATAATAGATATGTAGAAAATATATTCTTGATACAATAGCACAAATAATCAATTTAAATTTGGTTCTCAAATTCATTAATTGTTTTTATCTGAAGTTGACATATTTGTAGAAGAAAATAAACAAGCATCAAATTTATCAATGCAATTCAAGGATGGACTGGAAAATTCTTAGCAAATTTCATTAATCCATTTCAAGAAATAGGAATTGATGTAAATAATTTATCACTATTTAAAGAAATTACATCTTCCAGATAGTATAATTGCACATAGTGATAATTATTGTCATGACAAACCAGAGTTTTCAAATGTTGCTATTGAAATGGCAGAAAGTAAAAATGATGAATGCATTCCAGATGAAATATATTGGTAATTAATTATAAGGTCATTCTTACAGATATTAATTTAATGATATGATGCAAACAATGCAGAGAAGCTTTATAAACATGGTTGTCCTTTCTTAATCATTTTCAATTTATTCCAATCTCATCAATTAATGAAGTTGTGCACATAGTTCTAGGATTTGATCATTTTAATTCTTTTTATGTTAATAAATATATAATTGATTGAATTTATATATTGTAAATTGTTAAAACAACATTGTTATATATTCTTGTACTTCAGATTTGGCTCACTGATTTGTATTAAATACAATATTAAATATATTCATTTATTAATGTAGTGAGACTTTTTAACCCATTAAATTATTATTATTACTAAGACTCCGAACAGATCAATGAAATTTGAACCGATTCTACCCAAAATTGAAATGTACCATCTACTAAGTTTGTCCGGGGTCCTGTTTATAAGGCGTAACATTTCCAATTATTAAAGTGATCATCATGTGGATATTTATGGCAATGTATATAGATCAATGGGCCCCATTTTTTTGGTATAAAAAATGATTATTATTATTTTTTATTAAAATATGGATTATTTTATTTAACTAAATTATAAAAAACATAAATTAAATTTTAACAGAATGACTATTACTATTAATAAACAAAATTCAAACGGCACCGCACCAGTTCCACCGATTTTCGAGCCTGCACTACTACAAGATTATCTTAACAAACTTTTATCTTTACTTCTAAGAGCTGAGGAAAATGACTTAAAAAACACTTTATGGAATTTTCCTGAAACTCTTGAAAAGCTTGGGAAATTTGCAAACGATCCTCAGGTCAATGCTATATACATTACAAAAGAAAAAATTGAAAATAAAGATCAAAGTAATTTATTTATTTGATATTTTTATTTTGAAATGTTGTCCGTTTACGGATTTCCCGATTATTGTAACAACTTTTAATAATAATAATTTTGTAGATGATCAAGCCATATCTTATTCTTATACTTTATCTCAAAATCTTGCTTATTATTCGAACCACGTCGCTTCCGTTGTAATAATAAAACATATTCCAAATTTGGATCCCATAATGCCAATTCAAACTCAAGTACAAATTTTAAGTTTGCCTGGTCCTGCTCCAAGTGAATCTGGATCAGTTGCTGTAAATCCATATGATGCAATTCATTCCTATATCCATTTAGCCGTTGCTCCTTATTTCGATGCATATGTTGATAATGCAAAAGATACTAGCACTATTGGCAAGAAATATGATGATTCTAAAATGGGAATTCCAATGACTAAAAAGAAGATTGCCGAATTGGAATTGTGTTTACTTCATTTGCAAGAAAAGGTTGCAATACCTAAAACTTTGTTAAATATTCATCCTATAGTTCAAAAAATTGTCGAGAAGGTAAATTTTCAATTCGAATTACGATTTAAATTATTACGTACTGATATTTAATATTGAAGATAGATGATTACAATTTTGTTTTTTTAAGTGTAAACAAGAAGGAACAAGAATCACTGTTAATGCAATTGACCCACAGCTTTTAAACGAATCTACTTTCCTAAATGAACTTCAAGCGGGTGTAAATGATTGGGTAAAAGAAATTCAGAAAGTCACTAAGCTAACACGCGATCACTCTAGTGAAACTGCCGCACAAGAAATTAACTTTTGGTTAAGTATGGAAGCTGCTTTGGATGGTATCAATAACAATTTGGAAAATGATCAAATTGGTATGATAATTAAAAATATTGCGTGATGATATAGAAAGAATATCAAATTAATTAATTAATTAAATGTAATTATACAGTATTGACTTTGGATATTTTAAGATCTGGAAAAAGATTTCATGCAACTGTATCTTTTATGGCTGATACTGGCTTGAAAGAAGCCACTGAAACAGGTTATTATTATAATCGTTTCCGAGATATTTTTCTTTTTTAATTAATTAATATATACATTACTATTATTATGTTAGCCCGCAGGTACAATATACTTATGAAAGATTTTCCGCTTAATGAATTATTATCTGCGCCTGGTATTAGCGAAATAAAAGAAGCAATAATATTAATTTTTGGTCATTTCAGTAGAAAGTTGAAATTATCGTAAGTAATTAATTATGATTACAATAATTAGAATTGTAATATCAATATATACAAACTTTTAATCTATAATAACCAGTCCATATCCGATCAAGAAAGCTTTACCACTTGCTGAAGCTATTTCACGTGATTTAAATGAACAATTACTTAAAGTACTGGGTAATAGACGATTGATGTATATGGGTTATGAAGAGTTCGAGAAATTGGTGTCTGGTGCTGAAGATGTGTTCAAGGCGTGGGACGAGTGTATTAAAGAATTCACCAATGTGGCTCGTGATGTGACCAGGAAAAGAAACGACAAATTCATACCGATAAAAGTCATTCTTGCTCATGACAAATTACAAGAACGTATCAACTTTGTAAGAGCTTTTAGAAAGAAACATGAACAACTGCATCAAACTGTTCTAAAGCTTATGACTCAACCAAAAATAGTTCTAAAAAAAATTGTTGTTGAAAGCGAAAAAGATAATGATATTGATGCTTTGGAAGAAATTAGATTGGCTTACGAAAATGTCAAAGATATTGATGTATTGGATGTTTCACCTACGGGTACAGAGATTTTGATGCATGCTGAGAATGCTTATAACGAATGTGTTTCTCGTATTGAAAGTGAAATTATTCCAAGTTTGAAAGATCGACTTGCAAATGACAAAGATCCTGATTCTTTACCGATTATATTTGATGGACTTCAAGAATATATACAAATACCCAAACCAGCAATGGATATGGGTATTGAATCAAAATTTGAAGAAATTAAAAAAAATTTTAAAAATGAATTGAATGATATCAGAAATGAAATTAAAGATGAAATTAAAGATGAACTCAAAAATGAACTCAAAAATGGATTAAATGAGTTTAAAAATGAGTTTAAAGACCTAGAAAATAAACTAGAAAAGAAAATAAATAAAAGTAATGATGAATTATTAAACCAAATACAGAACAGCGCAAAATTATTTGCGAAAATTTCAGATATTTTTTCTGAAATGGATAATAATAATAAAAATAAAAATGTAAAATAAAATTAAAGTTGTAATAGTATTGTTAACAGAAATTTATATAGTATATAAATAAAATAAATATATCTAATACAAAGAGTTAGTTACAATGGCTCCTTTTTCAGTTCTAGTTATGTAATAGTAATTATAAAATTACTACAAAACAATGAATCTTACCAACCGATGTAAATTATTATTATCATAAAATTTTTATAATAAAACATGGGAGATAATAATGATTATATAAAAGTAATATTGGCAGAAAAAAGTAAAAAAACAATCATTGATAATAAAAATAATTTCCCTATAAATGGAAATGCAATGTTATTGATACGGCAGTAATTTGGAAACATTTAATGGAATCGAATCGAATCATTGTCAATTTGGCTTAAACTTAGACGAAACTAATTTTAATAGCAAATAAAGTAGATTGATTTAGATATTATAAAAAATAATAGTATTGGGTGAATCTAGATATCGACACCTCATTGAAATCTTCTAATTGTTGTTAAGGGTGCTGTTTCTTTTGCTTTCCACTCTAAACCCATCTTCTTCATCAACTTTATTATTAGTATATTTTTTTTTTATAAATACTTTTTTGCATCTCTCTGTTTATCTTTTAGAGAGAGGTGGCATTTTTTTAATTATTAATTATTTTACGCAGCTTTAATTTAAAACCTTGCTTCGTGATGTAGTTCAATTATTGAAACTTTGCAGATATGTTCTTTAACTTAACTCTTGTCGGGTCCCTCTGCATCCGTAACTTTGGCCAGTATTATGCGGCGAATATACAATTTGCAAACAAACTAGAATAGCCTCAAAATTTCAGACAAAGTAAATTTAAAGCAGAGAACTGGAGAATATAAAAATGAAAAATTGAAAAAATTGACACATTGAAATTTTTTTTTAATTATTTGTAACAACAACAAATAATGTTTTTTTATAGTTCCGTAACAACAATTTATTTGAATGGATCATGCTCGTCTTTAAATTTTTTTTTAATTTCAAGAATAAGGACTTGGAAGAGCATTATAAAATAATCAATATAGTAGGATGTGTTTTCATGAACAAAATTTAGATTTCTGTTTTTTTTTTCTTTTCATATAACATCATGATTCAAAGTCTTTAAATTTAATTTTTACGTTTAATTGAATAAATATTTGGCGATTCAAAAAAAACTGTAAGCTTAAAATAAAAATTATTCACATGGAATATGTGAAAAAGCATACATTCATTTTCTTGCTAATGTCAACAGGTTGTGCCCATTCCCCAACAAATGTCTCCTGTCACCGTTATACCAACGGGACAACTTAAACAGCTCAGCCGGCTAATAAATGACTTAACAGACTTGAACAGATTGGCCAGCTAATCGGCTAACATCACCAGATATATTAATGTCATTTCTTAATATTAACAGATAATGGATAATGATATGGTTATGAAAAAACAAGAAATATAATGCATTAGAAAATGTCTTGTTGGTATAACAGTGTCACGAAAACATCTGTCAGGGATCATGCAAAAAAATAAACCAATTTTGGTGGTTTAGGAAACATATATTCGTTTTTTTTTGACATAGTAATAGGTTAATTATATTTATTCAACTGCCACATTCATTACCCAATCGCTATAATGATGAAATAGTGGTTCGTAATAATGACCATCTTGTGTGACTTTCATTTTAAAATTTTAGATGTTACTGTAGATGAAGACATCATTTCTAAAATAATAAAGTGAACTTATTATCTTTCCCCAAAAGAGAAGCTACACTTCAATTTCAACTTTGTTTTACTGTCAGAAATGGTTTTAAGTCAGCAATTTTAGGAAAATCTTAAGCTCATACAAATTTCTACGAGGTATATATACCATATGAAGCTTCAACTCTTGAGCATATTTTTCTTTGGATTATATTTATTGACAAAAATACAGATAATGCTAAATCACAAAATGGTGGTTGGACTGCATTCTTGCGATTTTAAGTTACTTGGAGATATCTCTTGACCTTTGTAAGAACCTAAAAATTTCCTCACATAAATTCTTCATTTTAAAAAATTATTTTTTGCAAATTCCATATTTTTCATTACATGGTATGAATGATAGTTCATTAATAAGAATTATGGTTAGGGTTAATGTGAGATAAAAAATGCATGATGCAATGCATATTGCATTTTTTTTATGTGCATGTCACATCTACCTTAACCATTGTAAGAACCTAAATTCTTCATTTTTAAAATTTTAAAAATTATTTTTTATGAATTCCATATTTTTCATTATATGGCATAAATAGTTCATTAATAAGAATCATGGGGTAGGGTCAACAGGAAATAAAATGCATTGGTTACTATTGAAGCAACTACATAGTAAAAATCAGTTTCGACCCTATTTTGACCAGATCTGCAAATGGTTGAAATAGTTTCGACTTCATGTATATTGGTTACAAATGTTGCTTATTATTATAAGGCAAATATGCATTTTTCTTTATTATTTATTTTTTTTTTTAAAAGAAAAAGTATGAAACATTCAGGAAATTCATCAATTCCATCAACATTCAAATTATTGAAAGTTGGAAAACTTATGTATGTATAATGTGCTTGTTTACAATTTAAAATTGATGGTTTTGACCATGATTTTATGCTTTTCTTTGGGAGAATGATAGTCTATAATGAGAAACTAGTTTCACCAGGTACTTGGTATAGTCAAGTGATCATCCTAAATCATTGAACCTGAAATATAATTCAATGAAAATTGTTCTATTGATAAGATTCCATCAACTAATTTTCATGATTAAGATAGAGAAGTATATGAAAAAATTGTTTATGATTTTGAATTGATTCCTTGAGAATTTTTAGGGTCAGCTATCAAAACAAAAAAAAATTCCTAAATGATTTATGTTGAATAAAGTCTTATTTTACAAAATGACAAAATTTTCTTATATATATTGAAAGATTCTTAATTGCAATTATTGTTACTTAACACAAACACCCTCAAGACTTCTTTCAAATTCTAATTCTAATAATTCTCATCTAGTTTTAATATATAACTTCATTAACACTGGATCTGACTTCCTATTACCTAGGTAATATCCAGATGAGTCAACAATATCTATGATGCAGTTAAAGTTGTTAAATTGAGACTGAATAAACTTCATAGACTTTGTTTGGCATATCTGTTTTTTCTGAAATGTTAAATTTATGTATATATTTTTTAATTATTTTCAAGAGGAATAGCCTCATATAAAGTTAATTTGGAATTTATTTTGTGAATTACTTTTATTATATTTACTTTATTCTAATAAATTATATAAGCAGGATATTTTATTAAAAAAAAAAAAATTAAATCTTAGTAAAAAAAGATAAATTAATTGAAAAAAAAAGATTTTGAATATCCATATTCTATGATTTGATGTGGAAACCAAATTGTGAATTAGAAATTGCAAGTTGTATTTTGTTAATTTATAAATTTACATTTTAATAATTTAATTATCATTTGTTCTATTGACTTTTCTGCCAGATGGGAAAATTACTTTATGAGCATTTGTTTAGAGCTTTTGGAATTGGATACAAAAGTCTGATTATTGTTGTCATTAATTGTAATTAACTGGTCATCCTGAATATTTGGATTATGTTATTTATCATTATCATTATCATTATCATTATCATTATCACTATTATTATTATTCAGTATACTATGTTTTTATAACTAGTATACATCTACTACAGCTTCGGTATTACTATCACTATTGGTATATTTGTAGTTATTATCATTGTTTGAAATGATTTCAATATTACTAGTAAATTCATTATGAACTTGTTGATTTAATTCTCTGTCTTTTTCACCATCATCACTAACATTATTAACCATTTCACTGGATTTCTTTTTTCTTTGATATAAAATAAGAATAGCAATAAAAGCAATAATGAATGTACCAGATATAACTGATCCAATAATTACAGATAGCTTAAATTTATTATCACTTTCATTAATAGTAACTGTTGAAGCATTAGCATTGGTTGAAATTGGAGTTGTAGGTGAAGTTGTAGGTGAAGTTGTAGTTGAAGTTGTAATTTTAGGAAATGTGTCCAGCCATCTATAATTATATTTGTCACTAATATCTAATAATAAAATATTTTCAAAATTACTAGTACCAACAATCCAACCTATTATTATTATTAAATATAAATAAAATTAATATAAATAAATAATATATTTATGTATGAATTTTAAATTGTTATTATTATAAGTTACCAAATGAGACTATCATGTAATTTTCATATAAATTTGAAGTATGCCAAATATGATCTTTATCAATTAGATTAACAGGATAATTAGTAATATTTGTTGGAACTGTCCATTGAAAGGGAGATTTTGTTACATCCAATATTGCTATTTTGTCTAATTTTAGAGTACCACCATACACAATTATCCTTCCATCAGGTGCTAAAACAAATAAATATGTAACATAAATTGAAAATTTTTTATTTGATTAAATAGTTATAATAATAAAATTAATTAAGTTACTTAATACTGAAGAATATCCACTTCGTTTAGAAGGTATATCACCAGTTGTTGTCTAATATAACAAAATATTTATTAATATCTTTTTAGTTGAAAATATTGTTACTGATGATTATATAACTTACAATAATAGACCATGAATTTTGATTAATATTATATAAGAATAATGTTATCTAAATATAATATGTATTATTAGAAAATGTAACATTCTCATTCCTTTTATTTAATTAAATAATGAAAGAATAAATTATAATATTACTTGAGTTGCAAAAAGATTTAGGTAAATTATATTCTCATCATCCAATGCATGACAATTGAAGTAGTATATGTCTGTTATAGATGGACCACTATTAATTGGTGTTGAGGTTGTAAATATCATACTATTTGCATTGAATTTATATATATTTGGATTATAAGAAGTGACTATATATGTGTTTCCATAATTATCTTGTGTATAAATTGTTGTTCCAACTTTATTTAATTGTAATTGTTCATTTAGGGTTTCTGGAGTCCATGTATCAAATGAATTTGTATTTATTGAATAAACTATAGACCCATAGGCTGTAGAACCAGGCAGTGCTGTATCACCTCTATCTCCAGCTATAACATAAAGTGTGTCATTACTAGCCCCTCCTAATGCTAATGATGCACTACTAAATGGAGGTATTGCTGATTTTGGAACAATTGATTTTATTAGTAATGTTTGATTAAGTGAAAATAATGTGGATAAATCTAGGTAAATTATTTGGTTTGTATAATTTAAACTTTTAGAAAATCCTCCAAAATAATAGAGTTTATCATTTAGCACTATTGAACTTTGATAATGTATATCTAATAATTGACCAGAAACCAAAAAATCTAATAAAAATAAATTGAATATTATTATTAATAAATTTAATGATTTCAAATAGTTGTGATGATGATAATTATTCATTTTTAAAAAGAAACAATAGAAAAATTGCTGTATTGACCTGCTTATATTGCATTGTTTTCAAAATGAATATTCTATATATGGCGCAGATCATCTATAATCAATTAATTGCTTATAGTAACAATTGGTCAGCTTCAGAATATTTGGACAAAAAATTTTTATATCAAAAAAAAATATGAACCATACACTTTTGTAGCTCAATCCTAAGGGAAAATTTTGTACTGTAAACTTTTAGGCATTTCGGACTAAAATCATTTCCATAAAAGTAAATGATCGCCAACAATTTCCGCTAGTTCGTGTTTTGCACCAATAAAATAATCAATATTTTTTTTCGAGTTAAATATCTGTGCGCAATAAACAATAATATAAATATAAAATAGATTTTGTCTAACAATTTTTTTTATAGAATGTTCTCATTCGTAAGCTTGTTGTTTATTAATGAAAACAAGGAAACAATATACGCTATAAACATTGAGAACGCAAAATGAGCCTTTTGTTTTTTACAAATTACACAATATCACGCATGTTGCGCCACTCATGATCAAAAATTTATATATTGAGTTTGAATTACACCTTTGTTGTAAAGAGCAATATAATCACTTCACTTGGGTCAAGACAATAGTCTATTTCATTAAATTCGAAACATATAAATAGGACAGTCGTTCCCACTTTTTTCGTAACATCAACAATATAGAGATATTTCTCTCTGGACATTTAGTGTAAAGAACTTGCTCAATCGGCCACAACGCTTCTGTCATTCAAGCAATTAAAATAACGAATGAGTGTATGTATACATTCAAACTATTATTAAAATGATACAAAATAAATAAATCAAGTCGATCAATTTAAAATTTTTTTTTAATGATCTCAATAAACCCTTTGACTCAGGCAGCTCAATCTCCTGTATTCAGAAAGAAGAGTTTTGTCCACCTTTAAACAGTCAAAATCGAAGTACAGTATATTTATTCGTTTCGACACGTTAGATATTAAACAGATCGCAAAGGACAAACCTCAGAATTTGAAGATACAAAATCTGGTGTCAAAAAAAATTTAGATATCTATATGAATATAAAATTAATTTTTTTTGTTTGTAGGTAATGGTAGTCGATTAAAATTTCGAACACATCTTTTTATACGACTTCTTTTTAGACTTGTTCGGAAAACAAAGGAGAGGGTTGACATGACGGACGATTGATTCCTATGCATATATTGATTGTTTTTATATAGTGCAAACATTTCAGCCAATATATTAACTTCATGCATCAACTTTGGACAAGGATAGTGACGAGAAATTTGCTGGTAATATGTAATTACCATATCAGCCAATTTTTTTTTTTTGGGCCCTTCTTTCAAATCCTACACACATGTAAACTCGATAGGTCGGTCATTTATTTATTTTAAACAATTGATTGTTGCATCCAACTTAGTGAGCTTACATGTATATCTTATTGTGTGTGTGGAACTGGTCAGTAGAGTGATGACCAACCAAAAAAAACTATTTTACAATTCAATAGCCCGTCAAACCAACAGCACTATCTCAAAACTAATGAATTTATTGCTAGTATAAGGTATTCATACCATACTGAATTTTGAGGTTCAAACAAAATCGACGCATATGCTCAAAGTACATTTTTTGAGAACCTAGGGTTTAAATAATTTTATTGATTGTGTTATACATGGCATTTTATATAGCAATTCAATATGTAGAATAAAATTGGGTATTTACCATGGTGATTATTCTCAATTCTTTTTTATCATGATGATAAGACAAAGGGTTCCGAATCTAAATCGTTTTTTTTGATGACACCACTATACTGACATATATAAAATCAATATTTGTTCATACCTTTGATCATTGGTTATGAAAACTTGGTCGGTTTAATTGGTCAACTTCAATTTCATCAATTTCGTCACATTTTGTCAATTTCGTCAATTCGTCACATTTCGTCAAATGTGACGAAATTAATATTAACAAACCAATTCCCCCGCCCTGCAAAGTATTTTGCCAACCATTCTTAGAACAGATAATAAAAAGAAATCAAATCTATACCATATACATGGAAATTATTACATTAATAAAATTCAACCAATTTTTATTTTATGAACCAAAAATTTATATTGGATAAAGTTTAACTTAAAATTAAAAATAGAATTATAATTATTTAAATCTTTGTTATATTGTTGAAGATTTTGAAAAGTAGCATCTTTGATATGAAATAAAATAAAAAAAGATCTTTAAAAATGATATTTTATAATTTAATGTGGAAACCAAGTTGTGAATTGATAAGTTTTATTGACTTTTTCACCAGATGGAAGAATTACTTCACAAGTAATTATTTTAGAGCTTGTAGAATTGAGTATAAAAGTCTGATTATTATTGTCATTAATTGTAATTAACTGGTCATTCTGAACATTATCATTATCACTATTATTATTACTATAATTATTTTTCAAAATTTTTAATATTATTATTATTATCAATGATGCCTTTATGACTAGTATCTACTACAGCTTCAGTATTACTATCACAATTGGTATATTTGTAGCTATTATCATTGTTTGAAATGATTTCAATATTACTAGTAAATTTATTTTCATTTTCATTATGAGTTTGTTGATTTAATTCTCTGTCTTTTTCATCATCACTAACAACAACATTATTAACCATTTCATTGGATTTCTTTTTTCTTCTATATAAGATAAGAATAGAAATAAAAGCAATAATGAATGTACCAGATATAACTGATCCAATAATTATACCTAGCATACCAGTAGTTTGTTGATCAGCAGTAACACTGGTGGTGGTTGTAGCTGTTGAAGGATTAGTACTGGTGGTGGTTAGTTTACTAACAGTGCTAGTAAGATCAAATGTGTCTAGCCATTTATAATTATATTTGTCACTAATATCTAATAATAAAATATTTGGATAACCATCATAACCAATGGAAATGAAACCTATTATTATTATTATTATTATTAAATATAAATAAAATTAATATAAATAAATAATATATTTATGTATGAATTTTAAATTGTTATTAACATAAGTTACCAAATGAGATTATCATATAATTTTTATACAAATTTGAAGTATGATAATAATGCCCTCTATTACCAATTAGATTAACAGGATAATTAGTAATGTTTTTTGGAACTGTCCATTGGAAAGGAGATTTTGTTACATCCAATATTGCTAATTTGTCCACTTCATAAGTACCACCATACACAATTATCCTTCCATCAGGTGCTAAAAATAATAAATATGCATATATATAAATTAAAAAAAATATTTAATTAATTAATTATAATCAATAATAAAATTAATTAAGTTACCTAATACTGAAGAATGTCCATTTCGTCTAGAAGGTATATCACCAGTTGTTGTCTAATATAACCAAATATTTATTAATATCTTATCTTTTTAGTTGAAATATGGTTACTAATGATTATATAACTTACAATATTAGACCATGAATTTTGATTAATATTATACAAGTATATCTAAATATAATATTATATAATATTCTTGTTAGAAAATATAACATTCTCATTCATTGATTCCTTTTTATTTAATTAAATAATAAAAGAATAGATTGTAATATTACTTGAGTTGCAGAAAGACCAAGGCAAATTATATTCTCATCATTCAACACATGACAATTGAATTTATCTATGTATTCTATAGATGGACCACTATTACTTGGTGTTAAGGTTGTAAATATCAAACTTTTGGCATTGAATTTATATATATTTGGGTCATTTTCAGTGACTATATATGTATTTCCATTATTATCTTGTGTATACCTTGTTGCACCAACTTTCTTTAATTGTAATTGTCCATTTAGGGTCTCTGTAGTCCATGTATCAAATGAATTTATATTTATTGAATAAACTATAGATCCATAAGCTGTAGAACCAGGTAATACTTTTAAACCTTTAGATCCAGCTATAACATAAAGTGTGTCATTATTAATTCCTCCTAATGCCAATGTTGCCCTATCAAATGGAGGTATTACTAATTTTGGAACTACTAGGTTTATTGGCAATGTTTGCTTAAATGAAAATAATGTGGATAAGTCTAGGTAAATTATTTGATTTGTACGTCCTTCTTTGGCAGAATATCCTCCAAAGTAATAAAGCTTATCATTTAACACTATTGAACTTTGATAACGTATATCTAATAATTGACCACAAACCAAAAAATTGAAACTATCTAATAAAAATAAATTGAAAATTATTATCATTAAATTATCCATTTTTTTAAAAAAATTTGTAGTATTAAAAATAATAAATCTGCATTGCCTAAATGAATATTCTATATAAAGTGTAACAGTTCTTTTTTGTTCTTAATTGCGAATATGTAATGTGGCACAGTAATACGAAATTTATTTCGCGTAACGCGTTAAATTAAAACGAAACGTTACTGTGCAACTTTACTTATTATTTATATTACTTATATTATCATTTATATTACTTATATTACTATTATTTATATTATTTTCTTTATGTATATGAGCTACAAATTAAGTGCAGCAGCTTTCCGGGATATTATTATGATTTATAATAATTTATTTATTTAATTGTAATATTATGCATTTTTGTATAAAAAGATAAGCTTTCCGTAATTAATAAAGAGAACTTGTATAACTTGTATTTTTGATAATAACTAAAACAATTAGTATTTTGACGTAAGGAAAAAGGGTTACCTTACATAAAGAAATTGATGTACAAAATAAAAAGTAAATTTTTGCTATTAAAAATAAATCTATACCAGCTGTGCAATTAAAATTTTTCATACAGTAAAGCAAGTTATTATCTTCAACTATGCACCATTATATAGAAAAATCAATATTGGATTTATTGCTACCACCATCCTTGTTACTTGAAACGCAAAATTTTTTGGCCAATAAAAATCACCTGTTGAATAGTGTGAGCTCATTTAAAAGTTTAGAATATGATATTTTACCATTTAAAAATCTTACTCTATGTGTGATAAACTTTCTTCATTAGAAATTTTAAATAATAATAAAAAAAAGTTTTTTTGTTTAGATTAATTTATATCTGTTTTTCTAAATGGTTTAAAAACCTTTTGCGCAATAATAAATTGCTTTTAAATTGTTTTTTTTCATAGAACATTATTATTATTAGAACAGGTCATCGGATAATTCTATGATGACCCATGTGCTTTAATGGGGTAAATGGGATCAGAACTGGTATCCAAAAAAAAGGTAAAATTTTTTTTGACTTTTTCTGGCATTCAAAAAAAGAGTAAATTTGAAACATTGAAATATGTCCGAAGGTGGATTTAGGGATGGAGTAGTTCCATGTGACTAGAACTATTTGTGGGTCTGGGACACTTTACCGACACCCACTTTACCGACAAGACACTTTACCGACAACACGCGGGATTACATTTAATCTCTACACAATCAAACAATCTAACAAAATGCTAAAATGTCACGTCGCGTGTTGTCGGTAAAGTGGGTATCGGTAAAGTGTCCGGGCCCGATTTCGTTTAACTATTTATCTTTGGAAAAGGAAATACCTTTTAATTTAATTATTTCATTCCTAAATATATATATATATATAATATTAATATAAAAATAGATACAAAAGCAAATATATTAAAAAAAATGTTACTATTAATTGGGTCCATCAATACTAGATGAAATCTACAAAGCCTGGAAAACGAGATTTGTAAAATATAATTTATGAATGCTTTATCTAGTTGTATGATAGGCGGGTTTGATTATTTGAAAATACCATATAAGTATTTAAAAACGAAATAGTTCTTTACCTATTACCATATATTTTTGTATCTTGCTAAGTACTTGGTCGAATTGAGTGATCTTAGATTTAAAAGAAAGCCTAACTTCTATTGCACATAATATTCAAAACTTATTTATAGTTAATATTTAGTATATTGATTTTAAATCACAATTCATTGACGCATTTTAATAATATTATTAAATATCTCTTTACATTTCTCTTCTCCATTTTTGACAATTGGTATATTATTGTTGATTGCTCATATTATCTAATTATTTTAAACGTTATTATTTATGTAGGGATAAAATGTAAAAGAAAATGTATAAATATTATTATTTGCATTTATACTTGCATTTGGACGCGTCAAAAAATTTTACTATAATGCAGATCATGCAACCTGTGGGAAATGTCGCGCGACTAGATAATAATAATAATAATAATTTATTAGTATTCCGTGTGATTTCCGTATTAGTGTGTTAGTATTTTAATCAAAATTTATAGTTAACAAATAAAATGCTTTGTAAAAAAAAAAATGCCCATTTTTATTTGCGAGTTTATCAGTTACTTAATAATATTCCAGAGCTATAAAGTCTTATTCTCACATTCCGTTTTAATTCACATTTACAAAGTCCATATATTAATATTAATATAAATGACATCACGGAAAAAACACGGATTGCTTACTCAACTGATTGCTGCTTTTATGAATATGAAATAAACTGAACATTTACGGAGTGATAAACATCATCACGGAGATATAATGTAAATGTTCTGGAGTGGCATTTTTTACAGGGTGAGCAAACAATTATTGTAGTGTGATAATTGTCTAATTCTAACTTTTTAATGTTAACTACTTATTAGTTTCCATTTTTCTTCCATCAGCTAACTCTACAGTTACATTATCAATACTTTTGACTTTATTAGACTTAATGGTAAAATAAATGGACAATCTGCTCAAATTTGAGACAGTGTAGTGTCACGTAATTTCCTAAACAAAGAATTTGTTGAACATCATAACATTCCTGTCATTCTGCATTTCCTTCGATATTTGTAAGATTTACTTTTTTGCTACAATTATAACATCCTCCCTTGGTTATTATTACCGTTGTTGTTTAGAATACTTGTTTCACTGGTAGTTAATATGATTACAATTTCTACTTTCTCCAATATAGTCAAGATCCATTGGTCTTGGTTCTCCATCATCTTTTGGCGGGAGTGGTGGATGATTATAATTTGTAGTTCATGACCTATTATTATTGTTCATTCGTTTTCCAAATCCCAACATTGCAGAATCATATCATACAGCAAGATTTATTGCAGCTTCTAAAGTTTGTGGTGCTTGGTATGTCAATTCTTTTTGAGTGTCAGATTTTAATCCATCTAAATAATGTGCTACCTGGCCTAGATCTCACATTCCTTTTTATTTGTCAAACAATATTTTGGAACTGGGTAGTATAATTTCAGATGCTTCTTGTTTTTTCTAGTTGTCATAACTGCTGATATAAATAGGATTGATAATTTGGGGGTTGGAACAGCAGTTTTAAAGCATTCCAGTCATCCCATGGTACATTTGAATTGTTTCATGCTTTGTCATTCGAGCTAAGTACCAATACAAAGCAACTTCTTTCATTCTGGTGCTGCTGTGAGATAGTAAATCTTGGACCTATCAATTACCGGCTAATATTGACCAATTAGAACGAACTTACTACGGAAGTCATGTGATGCGCCAAATATATTATTGTAACGGCTACGCCGCACATTGCGCAGTGTCATATGAAAGACTATTCCTATTCATATTTCTATAT
>CAUDNR010004432.1:7945-19206 GCA_958430865.1 Entrophospora sp. SA101 | reverse complement strand
AAAATGGTATGTAAAGGAAATTTACCTTGTGGACATTATTGTGAAAAAATTTGTCATGTCGGAAAAGAATGTGGAAATTGTAAACAACCTTGCAATCTTGGGTGTTCACATATTAAGTGCAAAGGAAATTGTGATCAGCCATGTAAAATTTGTTGGGAAAAATGCGATTGGTATTGTGAACATCAAAGAAATTGTGAATCGTTGTGTTCATTGCCTTGTTCACGTTTACCTTGTGATATGAAATGTGGTAAGAAGTTAAAATGTGGACATAGTTGTAATGGTGTTTGTGGTGAAGTATGTCCCAGTGAAAAATATTGCATAATGTGTGCATCTAGTAATATTAAAAAACAAGGTAATTTTTATCTTTAAAAATTTTCCATATTTTTTACATAATTAATTTTAATTTTATTATTATTATTTTTTTAGTTGTTGATGGTGATAAAAAATTTGAAGAGGTTGATTGGAATGCTAATAACATGATTGTATTAGAATGCGGTCATGTTTTTACAATGAAAAAAATGGATGAAATCATGGAAATTCAAAAGTATTATTATAAGAAATCACACCAATGGAAATCAACTAGTTCATTTACAGCAGAGCCGGAGCATTTAGAAACTTGTCCAGATTGTCGATGTCCTGTTAAAAATGTACGTAGATATGGTAGGATTATAAAAAAATGTATAATCAATTCACAAAGAAAAAATTATTTGCCTGAATGGATCCATCAGTTTAAAAGTATTAGTGAAAAATTTAATGGGCTTTACAAGAATTTAAAATCAAATGAAAAAAAATTTTTGAAAGATTTGCAAAATATAATTAGGAATTACGATGATCAGGAGGATTACACTAATACTAAAAAAACAAAAGAAACTAATAATAATAATTATTTAATTGTCAAAACTTTTGAAATTCGAAATATAACGAATCTGTACGACATTCCTATTAAATACCAAAACTTATGGAAAAAACATATTAGTTCATATTTAAATAATTATGAGAATTTGTACAAGTTCATATATGAAAAAAGATTTTCACCCCATATAAATGCTTTCTTTCATTCATTAAAGAAAATGTAAGTATTGTCAGAATTCGAATTTTTTATTTCCTTTCAAAGAAAAAAAAATTAATTTGATTCATTATTATTTATAGATGTATGTCAAAATACGGAATGACATTGGAAGATAAGTTTGGAAAATTTACTGTAGATGAACATGGATGTAATTCTACAAAAAATATAGAAAATTTGCAATTGATTGTTCAAATGATAGGTGGAAATTCTATATTGAAAACAGATGAAAGTTTTTATGCTCATATGTTGTTTACATCTTTTGAAGCTCAAAAAACTATATTAAATGAAATTAATCTAGTAATCCTAATGATTATCAAGATCACCAACAATGACAACAAAAATAATGATACTAATAACTGGATTCAATTTGGCAAACGTATTTTTAATTCCATGAAAACAATTCATCAAATTATTCATCAAATCATGGCAAAAGACTTGAAAGAAGCTGAAAAAAATAATTTGAATTTTGTTAGCATATCATTGGACCTTTTGGAGATTGAATATACATTTAATAAATTTAAATTTTTAGGCATTAACAACACAGATTGTTACGCTTTTCAATTGGAGAAAGATGAAATTACAAAAAATTTGAGCGATATCATCAATAAGATATCTAAGATATCTACAAGCATCACGAATTCCAAACCCATTAATAATCATGTCACTACAAAAGCAGAAATGTTTTGTAAAGATATTGAAACTTATCAAAAACTTATCAATCAAAAACTTTTTGCAAAAATAGAAAACCTTGATGTAATATTGAGACAACTTTTTAATGAAACAGTTACAAATATTTTAGCTGTTTACCATATTTCTAAATTTAAATTTGTTGGAATTATTGGTGACGAAGATAAAGATGAAAATTTTGACAAAGAATTGCTTGCTATTGGTGATAACAAACTAATTACTGAAAGATTTTGAAGATTATTATTTGTAATAATATGTAATAACATTAATATTTAATATTTAATATTTAACATTTAATATTTAATAATTAATTAGTATTCTAGGTAATTTTTACTTTAATTATTAAATACAGTAGTAGTAGCAATATTAATAAAAATAAGTATTATTTGATTAATTTTTAAGAAAAATTCTCCAAACAAAATAAAATTTGAGATCTTATTAAGCGTTATAAATTTTTACACATTTAAAATTGAATGCAAATTCTCGATATGAAAAATTAAAAAATGATCTAAAGAAAGCAAAAGAAGAAACTGTTAACAAAGAACAAGACAATGAATCATTCACAAAAAAAGCTGCAAGTAATCCTTAAAAGTGGTTTAGACGAGATTTGAAAAGAAAGTAAGTTTTTTTCCTAAAAAAAATCTACTTTTTTTTTATAAAAAAGAATTCGTGAAGTCATTTATAGATTTGAAATGAAAAATTCAGTAAAAAGATTCGAAATTAGAAGAAAGATACACAAATCCAACTTTGTAGGTGTTAGTATTCCTGTCTCTGAAATTGATATATTGATATTAATACAATTCAATTTTAAAAAGGTGGTTTGCTTCTAGTAGGGCTGTGAAATTTCGCTGTACGACTGTACTTTGTATATGTAGTTGAATTCTTCGTTGTGGTCGTACACCACGTACTAGGAACGATTAATTTTCTGCGACGATAAAATATTATAACAACAAAATATTAGCCGTTAACCCTATCATCATGTTAACATCATGAAGTCATAAGAAAGTTAGAAGTCTGTTCTTTATGTCATACAAATAATTACAGTAAAACTATATTATAAATCAATATTATAGTAGTCACATTTAACCTTTCTATAAAATTTAAATTTTAAAGGTGAATGAACGAATACATGCTTTATTAATCAATATTACACGGAAATCGTAAAACACAGGTATATTTTCTATATAACAAATTTAATCAATCGTTTGCACAAAAAAAAAATTTTTTTTATATATTACTCGAAACCCGTTTTTCCTAGAACGCCCCCAAATGTAGACTAATAATCCTGAATAATGCGATCGTAACTAATTGATATTAGTAATGGTACTGATGATGTGCCTATATTTAGAGATGCGATCCGCGGATACCCGTCATCCGTTCATCCGTCATTTATCTCAAAAAAATCAATCCGTAATCCGTTAATTGCTCAAAAAATACATCCGTCGGATTCAAACGGATTATCCGGATCATCCGTGAAATTGAACGGATCATCCGGATTGTACGGATCATCCGTGGTTTGGACGGATAATTCAGCAATATTAGTATAAAATGTTACAAAAAGAGTAGTAATGCTAGTAATTTATGACAATTCATTTATATTTATTATAAAGTTAATTCAGTGGGTGAATACATTCAACACAACTTGCATTTCTTTTTAAAAACAAAATTCGTTTAATTAAATTTCCTGCGGATCCATCTGTTTACAAGTCTTTTCAGTTGTAATTGGTACTTGGCATTTTGAACCTTTTTTACCACTAGGTAAATTTATTTCTGCAAACCAATTCCACACCCAACTTTTTTTTAATGGTACATTTTTTAGTTTGTGTTTAGTAATTTTAGTCTGTTCATTAGAAATTACATTTAATACATTTCCATCCAACTCTTCTTCCGAATCTATATAGGTAAGTTCACTCTCATTATCATTACCATTATCATTGCCATTGTAATTATATTCGTTATTATCATTATTCATTGTGAGTAATCTTACAAACTAGTAAAGAAGCAACGGCATCAAAAATGAATTAGATAAAGATGATAAAAAGTATTATATATTTTAAATTTTTTTTTTTGATGTTACATTATTATTTGTACTAGTACATAAAAAATTTTTTTTATTCACATGATATTTTATTTACACAGATCATCTGGATATCCTATAATTTCTAAAATTTCAATCCGCAATCCGTTAGCACTTTAAAAAAGCCATCCGTCCATCCGGATTGTTTTGCGGATATCCGGATTGACCATCCACGGATCGCATCTCTAGTTACACGAAATAAATTTTGTATTACTGTGCCACATTACATCTTCGCAATTAAGAACGAAAAAGAACTGTTACAGTATTGAATTCATTGATAAATTAGCAAATATTTGCAAATCTATACAATCATTAAGAATATATTATAATCAATACAACAATAAATTTCAAAATAGTCTGACTAAATTAATTAAAGCACAAAATCAAATAAAGCAATTAACCATTGATTCAAACACTGATCAAGTTTTATCAGATAATTTCAAAAAAGCAATACTCTCACACACACATTCAATAATTTATTTATTCTAGCAGTGGAGTATATGATATAAATAATATATTATTACCAACTCTATATAATTTAAAAACTTTATCATTAAAAGCACTTGGTACTGGTATCAATGTAAAATATTTGAAAAATAATTCACTGCCACATACTGAATCTATGAAGTTATATTATCTTAATCAATCATTTCTATCAGAATTATCTAATTTTATTGACATCAATAAAAATCTGGATTTTTGTGTTACTATATACAATAATGAACTTTTGGGAAAGTTATTTCAATCAATTGCACAACATTGTAAAAATCTAGTAGACTTATCAATAGTTTATAAGGATGAAATAGATCAGGAATTAATGGAGATATTCAACAATTGTACTATTGAATTTAAACTAGTTTTTGTGGGTTTTTTCGAGATTTCATCTCTCTATACCCCCAGCATACATAGATGGTGATAGAATTTTAGCAGTTTTGGGTCAATTACCAAAAAAATTAAAATCAATAATTTTTAATATTGCTGTTTTTAATATTAGTGACAATTCTTTTGATAATCTAATGAAGAACTGGAGAGAACCCAAACCTTTTACAATAAAATTTGGACTGAATTATTTACTTTTATATCAGAATTTTGTTGCAAATAGTCAAATAGATTTTGAATTCTATCTAAAGCAATTGGATATGATATTGGTGTATTCATGGTTTCTTCTTCTTCTTCTTCAGGTGTTTCTTGTACTGCAGAAATTATCTCATCATCATCAATCATTTCGGCAATTTCTATTCTAGAGTCGATATTAATATAGTTGCTTGCTGTGATATCCTCAACATTCATTTGATTAATAAGTGTTTGAACATCATTTTCTTCATATTCTAATTCATCTGGTTCTTCAAATATTTCCATTTCCTCATTAGGTAGAATACCTGTTCTTTGCCAACAACGGTAGATTGTATCATCAGTTACATTATCCCAAGATTGTGCAGTCCAATTAATTGCATTCAAAATATTTAATTTTGGAATCTCAACACCAAATTCTTGGTGCTCATCAAATGCTTGAATCCTATCTTGGCATAGTAATTTTCTATAATGAGCCTAATACAAAGATAAGGCAAATTTTATTAATATTAAAAATAAAATTTATAAAAAAAAAGATGAATATTATAATTACTTTAAATGATCGTATTATGCCCTGATCAATTGGCTGAAGATGAGAAGTTGTGTTTGGTGGAAGAAAATGTAATTTAGTATTGCTCAACTCTTCACCTTCTTCCAATTGATGTGATGAAACATTATCTACTAATAATAAAACATTTCTTCTCCTTTTTTTCATTTCTTGATTAAATTGTCTAATCCACATTTGGAAAATAGAACGTTGCATCCATGATGAATTATTCCAATAGTACCATACAGGAAGTGATTTTTTATCAATATTATGAATACAGCGTGGATTTTTAAATTTATATATAAATACTGGAGGTAATTTATGAGTTCCGATTATATTACATGCAAGCATCACAGTAATCCTATCCTTTGATTTCTTTAATCCAGTGAGAGGTCCACTAGCAAGAGATTTATGGGGTTCTAATTTCCAATAAAGACCAGTTTCGTCTGCATTATATACATCCTCCAATTCATACTGTGCAATTATAGATTGTAGTTCAGTTCTAAATGCAGGTAATTCACTAATTGGTGCACTTGCTGCTTCTCCTGATTTATAATGTTCTTTAATATTATTTCTTTTTTTAAAATTTGAAATCCATCCCTATTTAAAAATCAATGATGGATATTTAATAGATCTGATAAAATTAACACCACAATTTAAAATAAAAAAAAAAAAAAGAAATTGATGCTTACTTGTGATGATTTGAAATCAGAAATATTAAGTCTTTGAGCAAATTGCACTGCCTTTTGACTCAAGATCGCACCAGTTATTGTATAGTTAGCTTCATTGGCAAGATTCACCCAAATCAACAATGCTTCCTCTAACTGTGGCCATCCACCTCCACAATCACGTTTTTTATTAGCATCTGTTGAATCTTCTTCAACTGCAAGCCATTTATCTTTGGTTCTCAAAATATCACCCACAGTTGATTTACTTATTTCAAATAATTCAGCAATTGTTTCATGTGACTTGGATGGATTATCACGTTTATATTCACATAATTCCTTTTTTTTAATAGCTGTAAGAGTTTTTAATTTCCTTCCTTTTTTACTTCCGCCTTTACTAGTAGTGTTCATTTTAATTAAAATTTTTATTTTCTGTTCTTTTTAAACGAAGTTAATATTTATTTATTTTTAACAATCTGTAAGAGTTTTTAATTTCCTTCCTTTTTTACTTCCGCCTTTACTAGTAGATCCAGATGTTCCTTCAGCATTCATTTTAATTAAAATTTTATTTTCTGTTCTTTTTAAACGAAGTTAATATTTAAATTTATAAATGACAGGTACATGGCAGTAAATTCATCCTTTATATAAGAAATTTGGTAAAGGATCTTTATTCTACGAATCAAGGAGAGAAAGGATAGAAATTGATTGTATTTCATTTTATTTCAAATTAGAAATAATTTTCATGGATTTAAAATTGTTATCTTTATTTGAGACAAAGGATAGATTGATGTATTTTATTTCAGATAATTTTATGGATTTAAAATTGTTATCTTTATTTGAGACAAAAGGTTAGAAATTGATTGTATTTCATTTTATTTCAAATTAGAAATAATTTTCATGGATTTAAAATTGTTATCTTTATTCGAGACAAAGGATAGATTGATGCATTTTATTTCAGATAATTTTTATGGATTTAAAATTGTTATCTTTATTTGAGACAAAAGGTTAGAAATTGATTGTATTTTATTTTATTTCAAATTAGATCTAATAATTTTCATGGATTTAAAATTGTTATCTTTGTTAAAGACAAAGGATAGATTGATGTATTTTATTTCAGATAATTTTCATGGATTTAAAATTGTTATCTTTATTGGAGATAAAGGATAGAAATTGATTGTATTTATTTCAGATAGATCTTTATTCAAACAAAGGTTAATTGATAATAATTTCACAGATTTAACAAATTAATGAGACAAGATAAAAATTATGTATATAGATTTGGCTAATAATTCGCCATTGTTTCTAATCAAACCGTAAATAAAGCCACATATATAATCTATGGTTAAAAATAAATTTTATTTTTTCGTCCCGTGTAACAAAAACTAACAACCAATCAAAATTCGAAAACTTAGTCATGTGCGTAATATATCACGTGCAACTGACTTATCGCGACTAATTTAATTATACTCGGACTAGGTGACTGACCGACTTAGCTCTTATTGCGACTTTATATAGTTTGACCGACTTATCGAATTTTTTTAAATAGTAAAAAAAAGGGGCGGAAAATTTTGGCCAAGTTAGGCCAAAACCGACTTATCGCGTGACCGACTTATCGAGTTTGCATGTGTAGTAGTAAGCCACCTATTATTTATTGTCCGGTAAGATACTTTATATATAATTTCTATTTATTTTTTTTTTTTTTGAGGATTCTGCCATCTTTAACATTGTAAAATAGTAAATTATAAATCACGGGAAACGAACATATAAATCGGAAATGGTTTACATGTATCACAAAGTGAAAATGTGGAAACGATTATCACGGAATAACTCAACAAGAAATAAACCAGTACAATTTAATAAATGTTACACTAATTAATAAGGCGCACCAATCAAATAAATAGCTCTCGGAAAATAACCCAAATATTGGAGATATAAATATTCCAACATTCTAAAGTGTAACAGATTACAAAGTCTCAGAAAAATATTTAAATGAAAGAATTTTACATGACTCATGATGACTAGAAATTACTTGAAAATAGTTCTAAACAGAAGGTTTAAATAATAATTAAGGAAATACTAATTAATATAAATTAGGATTTCAACAAAGTCGGATAACTAGATGATAGAACCTTTAACATGTATAAATATGTTGTAAATTTCTCTTTCATGAAATAGTTAGTGAGAAGTTAATCAGTTAATTCATTCTTAACTACTTTCTTGTAATAACAATCATATCTTATTAATAAAAATACAAACATAAATATCTATTTAAATAATCTATTGCCAGTGGAATTATCCACCTGCTTCCTAAAAACATATAAACCTCTAACTCGACCTAATTATTAATTAATTACTATCTTACCAGGGGGACGCCTTTGATAAGTATAGTGTGTGAATTCTCTTTTAATCTTATTTTCTTTATTTTTATTTTAGATTAGGCCAACGCCTAAATAAGTGGAAACCCTAGCTAGGTGTGGTCAGTAAAGAAACACTGAACCATCAGAACATAACACAACAGTATCAGGGAAGATACTGGGATTATTATCAGAAGGGATAATAATTGACACGTTCCGGCTCAGGCAGAAAACATAGCAACTGCTGAGAAAACGTTACCGGACGGGAAGTAAGAAAACTTGCCCTGCAGAGAGTTAAATAGCTTGAACGCTATAAAACAAAGAAAGTAATCAAAGAATTACACAACTGGATACTGCCATAGGAAGGGATAAATAATATTATAACCAAATCAATAGATTTGTGTGAGATGGAATTTTTGATCTCACAACATAAAAAAAAATTTTAATTTTTAATAACGTATGTATAAATTACTTATATTATTTACATTACTTATATTACTGCTTTACCTGTTCATTATTCACTCACTACTTATGATTATTATAATGGTTTTAATTTCATTATCGCTTGTAGAATTTTAACTACAAGAAGTAAAATGTCATTTAATATTAATATATCTTTTATTTATTTAATATAGTGTCTAAAAGTCATTTTTGCTACAAATTTGACAAAACTCAGAAAAACATAAAGGTATTTGCCTTGTGAACTCAACTTTGGTGGATCGGCTGCTTCAAAACACTTGTGTATAAAGTTTTATATGTAAAGTTTGATTTTTTACTATGAAATGCGCATCATTTTTAATTTTTATGGCGTGACAGTTTTGGATTCACAAGATCTATATGTGTAACATCGAGTTGTCCCCCCCATTTATTTACTTACCCCTAGGTAATACATAATACGTAATTACGAAATTAATTACTAGTCGTGTGACATGTCCTAAAAATCAAGGGGCAAGTTTATTTTCCGAAAAATTTCTGATGATCTACACAATTTTTTATTAATAAAATTTCGAATTGAATGTCTTCATACCCTTGTTTGATACCCTTGTCGTGTAGCAATTGCCACCAAATTTGATACATAACTTATTTGTCATATGTATCTGCTTTAAAATTTTTTTTGAAGCAAGTTGTTAATAAAACCGAAAATAATCTCAGCCTTAAAGTCAAATTTTGACTTTATATTCATATATGTAGAAATCTGTTAGTGCGTACAAAGGTAAATTAAATGTATAACAGTCACCCGTGATGTCACACGATCAATATAGTGACTGCAATAACTATGTAAGATTTATGTGTAACATTTCGATTTTTACTATTAAAATTCAACATAAAAAATTTCCTTCACAGGTGTAACTACTGTTTCTTTTTTAGTAAGATCTATGATCTTTTGCGCAGACATTCTTTGAGACATTATTTATTTCCCTGCAAAATTTGAACCATTGCTTTATAAGAGAATGGAAAAGGATGGTTGTTTGAAAGTTTATGCTTCGGGTTTTAATGATCGACAATATTACTAAACAACGCAATATAACATACAAATAATGCTGTTGGTTTAAGAATTAAAGCAGCGAAATTATTCTTATGGCGGGATTCTTTATTCATAATAATAAATAATATTTAATCATATTGCTGAACTAATCATGGAAGCTTCCTGACATGAAGGAGATTTGAAGATTTGAAAACTTTTTTTTTTCTTTATTTGTTCATTCATATCATTCATATCTATTTGGCTAATACATACATATTTATATTAGACTTGATGATAACAATATTAATGGTTATTATTAATTGATTTTAGATCGCTGGAGTATTAAATTTAAGAATAATTGGTAATAATAAATATTGAGAAAAGATAAGTGGTAAAAAATAATTACATCTCTTTGTTCCTTTAGTTAAATTTTTTTTATTATTTATTTACATTATGCATAATTTAACTTGTAATTATGTAATTACTAAATTTTAACAACTGACTGGCTACTAATAATAAATTCTTTGTTGTTTAATTCTTTATAACAGCAAATTAGTTTTAATATTTAATATTTATATATTTTTTTTCCATTGGTAATTCTTTCAATAAAGAAGTTTAGAAACAAAAGATATTGAAGTGTATAAATAAGGTGTTATTCTTTAAAACAATTATGAAAAAATTCTTTAACTACCTCTGTTATTTAAACATTATAATTATTTATTAATAAAATACAATTTATGGACAAAAATACTAAATGGATTGATTTTTCCAATTTTGAAGATCATTAATATTAAAAAAATTTAATAATTAATAGATAATATGCCACAAAGGGTTAATGCTGTTTTAGAAAGTAGAGGAAACCTGACAAGATATTAATTTTTTTTTTAATAAAATATAATCAATTTAAAGTAGTTTCATATATTTTTTTGATGTCTTTTATGTTTCAAATTAGTGAGCAGTTTGAGGTTGAATTGTTTCATAGAATTTTTTACATTTTATTTTTTCCCTCATTAATTAATCTACCAAATGCTCTAAAATTTTAGAAGTAACTAGATTTAAACATGAGAAACATTTTTTACTTATGCTACAAAGGTTGTTAGAACTTGCTAATGCGGTCAATTTTTGAGTTAAAAATTTTTCAGAAAATTCTGGAATTTTCATTTTTATCTTTTAAGGTTTGTAAAACAACAATGGTTTATTTATATGCAGTGAAACTTCAGTATATTATAGTATTTGATATGAAGATTATTTTTTACTTAATAAGCAAGTGTGATTGGGATAGTAAAATTTTTAGTTTTTGTCATGTCACTTTATTCAATTATTTGT
>CAUDNR010004431.1:35034-46990 GCA_958430865.1 Entrophospora sp. SA101 | reverse complement strand
ATAGATTATGGAATTAATAAAGCCTTTTTTCCTTACTGTAGATAGCTTTACCGATAAGAAAAAATACAAATGAGACTTAAAAAGAATATGAATGAGGAGAGTTTATTGTTCTTTATCAGTAATAATATCAAAATTCATATATTACGGGACTTGAGATCCGAGATCGCCAAAATTTGTCTTATTTTTCACTTTGAATGAGAGATCGCCAGACTGAAAGGTTTAATTTCCCATAATTGATGAAATATACTTTCCTCTTGGCGCTTGTAATTCTAATAGAGTTGCCTTATGGGGCAGAGATTCCGTTAATTGCAGGTGAAAAGCATTTTATATCATTGCCGAAGGCAGTCACGACTATGTTATTCTCTTTTTCTAGCAGGTTCCAGGTCAAGCAAATGAAACAATATAAATAAACCAGATTTGTGAGGTGTAATTTCTTATCTTATCGAATTTTTTTGAAGGTATGTATAATATCTACGCAAATGTTACAAAGTTTCTTTTTATCCTTGAAAACGAAATTCTACTCACTATGGTTCTCCATATTTAGGAAAAACAAAATGGCCGATATTATTCGTCTCAATTGCCTTGTGATTCATACCGCCATTCCTGAAAGTATTTCTGTAAATAATATCATCGTGCTTGAGATTCCAACTAACAAACAAGTCGATTTCCTAAGACCTATGATTAAGGAACGATTTCCATTTTGGTTTGAAAATATTATTCCTTACGAATTTTTCTTCATAATATTAATGTAGATCTAATTATAAACATCCACCAGCAAATTACAGCGTATCAAGATGGGAATGGAGAAGTTGGTAGGCCAATATATCCACATGAATTAATTTCTAAGCATTTTAATAGACAACCTCCCAATGAAAAAATTCATATTATTGTACGAGTAAATACCCAACCCCCCCATTAGTAATAGTGGATATGTATTTTATTTACATCTGCAGTATGTAACTGCGATATGTTTTTTTTTTATTTTTATGTTGTTATTTCGGTAACATTTTTTATATATCAATAAAGTAAGGTTCTATGTAACCATTTGTCTCGATCGAATTATGTGGATGTCCATGCTTTATTTTTCATCAAAATCACGTGTGCATAAAGAATCTTTATGCCGATCACTTTTGACAAGAAAAAAAAATTGAATGTGTCTCAATACTTTGATATAATACGTCGTTATACATAAGATATTAATATGTCTGGCAAATCTAGAAATAACAGACGAAAAACTCAAGGTAGATTCACTACAAATCCTACGCAATATTTACAATTTCAAAACCGGGATAAATATGATCACATTATTCATGAAGGCCATATAACTGTCATAAATAAGAAGACACAGGATGTAAAGGAGGTATTTGATTATGAAGAGGTATGTAGATATCTCAAGGCGAATAATCTTGATTTGGTAATTCTCAGTATGTGTAACAATTAATTAAGTCTGGTTTATTTTTTTTCGGGATAATTTGTAGCAATATATGCAAAATTCAGTTCATTTAATGTTATCAAAACAAATTTCATTCAATCCACTTACCTGTGTGAGCCAACTAAATTATTTAGGGGTTGTTACCGTCAATACTTCTACATCTTCAGAATCGTCATTATATATGTCACCAATATTAATATTAATATTATATAAGATTTTCCGCACAGTACATACAATTGCAGACCTAAACGTTAAAAGTGTATGGATGAGGCAATAAACATTTTCTGGTGTTGAAATCTTTAACGGAATTGGCACTCGTTCAATCAAGTAGTTCTTGTAAACTCCAGATGTCTTGTGCATACAGCAAAACTCTAACATGGTACCAGCAATATTTATCGTGAAAATTGCCAATAATTCCTTCCATCTCGACCCTTTGAATGCCCTCTTGTTTTTGGTCAATTTTTTTGTCGCATCGATAGAGTCTTTAGAAAATCTCGCCAACTTTTTATGGTCACTATATTGCTTGCTTAATAGAGAATCAGGGCGACCAGTTTCGAGGTAACCAATTTCGACTCTTAATCCTGTGCCTTTAAATGTTGAAATTACTGAATAATCTGCACGCCGTGCCCTTCTAATCGAATCTTTTCTCATCGCACTAGCTAAACTTCCCATATCACCCCTAGTTTCAGAAAATTAATATAAATTATCACCCTTTTTACGTATCAATATAATAGGAAAAAATCGAAATCATCTTACCACACCCCCCACGTATCAGCATTCACAGGCAAGCCACTCATTGTTATATTTAGCAAGGGTGCAAGTACCTCACACACATATGAACCTTCATTTATCAAAGGATCCCCTTTTGCTTCATACGACTTCCATTTTGGTGATGACCAGATCTCACTTAAGGCCTTCAATAACTTATTTGTTAGGTCTAGTAATTTTTCCGGTCCGTCTAAAAATCTCCCAAATTGCGCATCGCCAAATTCTTCAGGGGCTTCCATAAGAATCTTATCCTCTTCTATGTGAACAAAATTTTCGCAAACATCCCGGAGCAATTGGCTGGGACGTATCAAATATTTTCTACTTGGCTCCTGGAAAACATCACGATACTCTACCGGCATTTTGACAAGAGGCTCTGAACAAACATCTAAAATTCCGGAGCATAGCGGATGATCATATCCAAGATCGCTTACCCGCAATTTACTCAACTCATTCGCTATATATTCCCACATGTTCTTCTCCAATCCCGAAGTATTATTTGCAAGCTTTCTTGTTTCACGCTTCAAAGTATCCAAGTTCTTAATAGCATTGTTCACCCATGGTACCGCATCAACATTCAAGGCATTCAACGTTAATAGAGAGCTAATATCATCAAACGCAGACGAGACCTGTAAGAAAATTAAAATTCGGTTGAAAAATTACTCGTGCTAATAATAAGTACAACAAAACCAGTATATGCAAGATCAGATAGATTTTTTTTCATTCATATAAAATTATCAAGAATGCCGGCAAACCAGTATGACCACAGTGGGATCCACATATAGCGTTAATACACAGAGCCAGCTACACTACGCGGAGGTAATATTTTATTATTACAACGGCGTAGCCTGTTCACTGGCTAAATTACCGCTACAACGTTGCAACGTCTGTGGTCATTGTGAAAAAATCTAAAGAACATAATCATCATATCCATTTATGTCTTAAATCTTTTAATTATAAATACTTGTAACTTACTCGTTGCCTCAAAGGGTTTCCGGTTCCAAAACTGCGGAGTATTGATATCCGCTCACTGTCATGTGTAGGAATTTGTTGTAACGCCTTCTGAAGTATTTCTATAAAGTTTTTCACTTCAAGATTACGATCACCTGTCCATTCGCCTACTTCCACACGTTTATACAAAGCGCTAACAATCGTGATAACGGAGACTGGAGAGAAAGTAACAAAGAAAGCTTCCATTTCAAGTTAAAGTGTTAAAAAGTCGAAATTATCAGTATTTAATTCTGTAGTAAGAGTATATAAAACAGTTAGAACTAAAACCACTATAAAAGCAATCAGCGCCCATAATTTTGGAATACTGTCCTTTTTAAACGTTTTCCATCCATCTTTTCCTCTGCATCCAAAGAACAAATAATGCAGATAAAGCAATTGTATTTACGCCAAGAATTCCCTCTCTAAAATGTACATGAGCGAATTTGGTTAATCGCACAAATAAATATGCATGCATTATCTTTCTGTGTATCGAGAATCCAAAAATAATTTTTGTTGCACAGCCCCATTAAATGTCGTACGATATAATTGATTATCTGATTGATTACGCGGATAGATTATCAAATTTGAATTTCTTTTACGATTAGAAAAATATGGAAAAGACACTCAACTATTACCTACCCGCATCTAAGAGCGGAGCTCGTGCCAGAACGGAGTTCATTCTTTCAGAATAGGCATAGAAAGATCCTGTAAAATATATGTATGAACTTCCAATTTTCACGAAGAAGTTACGGTCAGGGAATTGAGGGAAGTATGTCCCGTATATTTAAAAAGAGTTGTGAAGAATCAGGGTTAAAGATTGATTGAAGCTTCTAACTCACGCATCTAAAAATTTTGCAAAGGTCTTATGGTAATGCGATTATGGTATGAATCTGGATAATTATGTTTAATCAAGCGGGAATCAAAAATCATAGTAAATGATCTCTTTATTATATCTTGAAAACAAAAAATAAGAATGTGACCTCGAGGTCACAACATCACGTGGATGGCGCAGTAACGATTATAATCATCTATTTGCTATTTTTTTGCAAATTTGACTAGTATATAATCGATATCGTCTTGACTTAACTTTGATATAGTTAAAGCTGTAAAAGATTTAATCCGTCGAATCATATCTTCACCAATTCCGTTAAAAAGATCATAAATCTTCTGAGCTCTTTCTTTTTTCTTCCGAAGTAGGGCATCACTAAGTGTGTGGGGGAGTTGTTTCCTAACTTCTTCATTAACTAGCGCTTGAGCTGTACGTTTGGGATTAGTTTTCTTGTAATGTTCGAATCGATCCTCAAGAGCCTTTCCAAAACAGTAATAACACCTAATGACATCTTGGTTAGTTGTCTCATTCTTAGATTCGGCTTGATCAATCCTGCTATAGAGATATAAAAAATTACTGGTATTACTGGTATCTTCCCTTGCATTATTTATGACTTCGGAAGTTCCAGAAACATCAGTAGACAACTCATCGATAAGTTTTTTCAATACAGGGGAATCTTCTCTACTCGAGGATTTCTTTTTTTTACTGGGTGGTTTATCCATAGTGGTAGTTTTATTAGCGCGTTTGGATGGCAAAGCACTTGTAGTTGATGTTTCAGGTACGTCGGATTCTTTGTTTTGTGAACGATTATCATCAGATGGGTCTTCTGTGATCGTATCTAGATGCGATGGGTCATTTTCCAATGTGTTGGTTTTTTGTCGAGAATAATTTTCTAATGATCCATCAATACTCATTTTATCTTGGGATGAAGAAGATCGTTCTTCTGGTATTTCAACGTCCTGCAACTCCAATTCAAAAAATTTAGAACAACCGTGGGCAGGACAAATTTCTACACCATTTATGATACTGTTTTCAAGACAAGTACGATGAAATATATGGCCACATGGTAGAGCTGTGAATGGCTTTTTTATTAGTCTTAAAAATAATTCATCGTTACATAGTGAACATGAATCCAGTTCCGGAACATCAATTCCATTTGCAATATCTCCTGGAGAGGTATTTTTAAGAATATTTAACGCAAGGGTTTTAAGGTATTTAATATCCATATTTGTGATTTTACGATTAATGGGAAATATGTTTTGTTTTTATAACATTAGTAGTTCCGTGTGTCAATAAATCAGTAATTTCGGAGCAGGCATTTGTCATGAATGGGATTAATTTATTCTCCATGGGTGATCGAGGATGATTTCATACAACATCATACATTAATTAAACGTTTCTATGGGCGATTGAGGACGAAAACTATTTCTAGTAAGTGCAAATTTATTACGGGTATTTTCATTAGCGGAGCAGGACACTCTGTGTCTATCTTTGATAACATAAATTTATCTACTATGAACGATCTGTTATCTTTGCCGATCATAATTATTTGTGAATTTTATCTGATAGGTAGAATCGAAAACTTTGGCACATCTCATACGACGCACAGGCCCTCATTCGATGTCAAAAAATAAGCTTAATCGTTTTTATACAACAACAGTACATACCACTTATTTACTCGTAAAAACAAGAGAAGATCTGGTGATCACATAATAATTGTATTCTACGTAGTGTAATTGGACAAATATATTATAGATATTTTTAGTAGAATGTCGATTACCCGCTTTGGAAAATTGGGATTGCATAATTATCATGTATAGAAAGTTTGTTATTACACATATCAATCGTTGCGCCATTTTTTTGCAACCTGGTTTTCCTAACATTAAATCAGGCCCAGGCCAATCTGGTCCAACAACCAAGAATTCAACGGGATCGGTACTTTTATGCTTCCCATCAACATTAAAACTAGTTTGCAGTTCAACCTTTCCTAGTATAGAAAATGATCCATCAGGAGTTTGTAATTCGAGGCTATTGCTTTTATTTACATGATGTACTAAACCCAACTCGTTAATAAATTTTTGGGTAATTAAATCTGCGTTAGCGCTTGTATCAATTAATGTTTCAATAGGAGGTTTTTCTTCGACTGCGCAATTTACAAACAACATTTTGGTTATATTATTATACACTATATCTTTGACCGAGAAAAAAATCAAATCGGAATTAATTACTTAGTCTCTACTACGAAGCACCATTATCTGTAACCCACGATTGTGAAAATGAGGAAGAATAGGCGTACCGACCTGTCTAAGATAATTATTAAATTCAGTAATAAAATGATCCGGAGGATTTAAATCGTCATGTTGAATCAATCCTCTTATAAGTGGAGGGGGTTCATCTTCTTCGTCGAAATTATCGATATGAATATTTAGGTTAAGTTGTTTTATAGCTTTTTTACTAATATTTTTAACACCCTCCAAATCAAGGTATTTTAAATTAGGACATGAACGGGCGATTTCTCTGATAGTTGCTTTAGAAATTTTGCATGAACCAAGACCGAGATGCTGAAGTTTAGGACAAGAGCGAATAACATTGCAAATTGATGAATTAGTAATGAAATAACATCTGCTAAGATCAAGATATTCCAATTTATGGCATGTGTGTGCCACCGCCTCAATAACATCATCACCTATATTATTACCGCTTATATCAAAATGTTTTAAATTCGGAGAAGATCTGATAATAGCTACAATAAGATTATCATTTCGAGGACCCATAAGAGTAGCAAAATCGAGATACTCTATATTGAGGCGTTTTTGTATCATCATACTACTATCTTCGATTTCAACACCACTATATGCAATATCAAGACATCGTAATTTGGAGCATTGGTTTATGATGTAACTTATAGATTTATCGGTAATCCCATCTCCTTCGGCAAAATATAATTCTTCCAAATTCTGGCACGACCTTGCAACTTCAAACAAGGATTTTTTGGTAATTTCCACACAATTAGAAATATTTAGATACTCTAATTTATTGCACAACTTCGCAATTACACATAATGATTCATCGGTTATTAATCCAGCCTTCCGTAAATTAAGATATTTCAAATTCGGATATGATTTAGCTACCATAATTAGTGCTTTATAGCCAAAACCTGCGGTATAATCTAAATCTAAATGGATTATATTTGGACATGAATTCACGATACCTTTGATTTTTTTATATGAAAGTGAATGATAATACGTAAGTTTGAGGAGAGTTAGGTTTGAAGTATAAATTGGTTTTTTATTCCCACATATTATATCTAAGAACTTCTCCAATCGTGTTTGATTTTTTTTACAATAATTATAGTAATCTGGAAAATAATGTCCATATTGTAAATCATTACCTGTTAACTCAACGCAACGCCATATAATAGGAGCACCGCAGTGATACCAAAGGTGGTTGACGAATAAAGCAGGATAGAGGGATCGATTGATTTCTAAAAAATATAAGATCTGTTCTAGTAATTCTGGTAAATCAAAAATATTTAGACCCTTTGGGGAATCAGAGATTCGATGCTTTGCATCATCATTGCTCCCTAATAGTTGCGCCATTTTCAAGTAATGTATTATTATATATCTTTAATCGAAAAAATATCTCATGCCTTATGATTATATAAAATCAGATGTGTTAATGTGTACCAGAAATACTATATGTAGCTCTATTATAAAGCCCGATAATTAACTTTACGTTTTACTTTACGCTTTAGAATAGGGCGTTTCCTTACACCTTCGGTCTTATGTATAGCTTCTATTTCCGAACTAGATGTGGAAGAACTATCTGAATTGCTGTCCGAAGTAATCGAATCGGAGGTATCTGAACCAGAAGATGCAGGGATATTTAATCTGTGGGGTAGTGAATCTTTCGATTTTCCAGGAAGTATTTTGTAAAAATCATGAATATCTCTTTTATTAACAGATACATTAACCCTTGGCTTCTTTTTAGCTTTAGTTGTATCAACTTTCCAACTGAGGTCCTTAATGCGTAAGGTGGTTCTTACAAAAGCATTTTTCGCATCTGTTACTATTTCCGGTAAATACATCTGGATTCCATGGTTATTGCGTCCATAGAACCAATTGTTACCAAGCAGGATATAATTAGGCATCTTGGGGTCATATTTTTCTACAAGTACTTTAGTCGGAATTGTGATGGATTCATAAATACTAAGGTGGATATTGTTTATTACATTAGAAGTAAAGGTAATTGGGATTATGGCCAATCCAAGTGGAGCTGTGGTTTCTTCTCTGACGAATTTACTATCTTTTTCTTCGGAAGTCAACTTTCTGCTAATTTTGCCACCGATTTTCTTGAGAAGTTTATCAGTACACATAGAGATCCCCAAAAATCCTGGTTCAAGGCGACAATTAACTTTCTGATCCCCTACTTTAGCTTTAACTATCTTTACTTTCATGGTAAGTTATATTATGTGATATATATACTCAACCAAAAAAAATAACTAATAATTACTAATTGCAGAAATAAAATCAGTTTCATCTGGGTCTGAATCGTCTAATGATGATGATTTTACTGTGGATGTAGTAAAAGTAATGAAGCGTAATTAGTTATCATCATCATAAAGGCGGAATGGTCTTGCCTGCTCCGGAGTCTGCCCTTTTTTCCGATAATTTACTACAACATAATTCTGTACTGGAGAAGTATGGTTGTCGGGGTTGTGACGTAGACATTCTCCAGCAATTGTCATTAGATGAGCTGGATTTTTAGCACAATGAATCACAGCACCGTATACCGCCCCTATTTTGCGTAAGTATTTGGGAATTAAATCATAATCTTTTAAGAATCTATTGAACCATTTAACTCCTGGTTTACCTGGATCTCCCATTCGGCCAGAAGAAATTGCATGCTGGATCCAAGTGAGCAGTTCCTTAGCTCGTTCTTGGTTTTTCTCCATAGATTTAAATTTTCGAGGAGTATCTATCTGACTTCGGTTCTTTGCGTAGCCTGTAACTCCAGCATCTGTAATGCGTAAAGATGTAAGTTCAGCTGGACGAATGCAAAGCATTATCATAACATCTGCAAGAGCTTGAAAATCAGGTGAAGTAGAAACATCATATTCGTCTAACCTTTCTTTAACTGATTCTAATGTAAAGTGGTCTGGATAATCAATTCTTTCGAATGTCTCGACAAATTTTCTTCGATTCTGCTGAATTTCATTGGCTTCCCCTGTAATTTCAGGAAATTTCGTGGCTTCAATTATTTCAGATGAAGCCCCAAGATTTTTTAATTCCCTTCTAAGTCGTGATAAACGAGAAGAACCAGCATTGGCATTTAATGCCGATAGGGCTAAGGCATAAGCTTCAGCTCTTATATCTCTAATACTAAGTTTATCCCGTAAAATCCGTTGCGCCATATCTCCGATTGTTTCTTGTGGGACCTGATCTTTCGAAGAAAGGAGACTTTGTCTCTTAGAAATAACAATGTTTATACTTTTGGGCTGGACGTTTTTCTGGATAGAGAATAAGGCTTCCACTTGATTCCCACTAAAACCATATCTATTCTGTAAGATCCGTTTAGTTATCTCTCTGACGATCTCTTCTTCCAAACTTTTGGGGGGTTTGATTACAGCTATTCTAGAATTACCTTCAACTAAATTTATAGTTTTATTTCTCCCACCTCTCTGATTAGGTATCAATATACTCACCTGATCAATACTAAATTTAAAGCTGTCCCGAAGACGTCTTCGAGCTTGATTCCGCTTTCTATCATCAGTAAGATTCTCGAGAAACTCAGAGGTATATTGACTGAGCTCAGATATATCCATCTCTGGAGTGAGTTTATATTTTTCAACGATTTTAGTTACGATAGCTGACATGATTGAATGTTATAATAGGTCAAGTAGGTTGTGAACAATTCTTCAGGTTATATACACTATAAAATATATTTTTTCAAATCGAAATTAATTATGCCTTTTCCTCTCATGCATAGAAAAAGAGCATATATGTCTACATATGGGTAACTGACCATCGATTTGAAATTTAAATCGTTCTTTGCATTTTTAATACATACATTATTATTTATGGTACATTCAACAATTTTTAGTATACCAGAAGTATTAGAACGAATTTTATATTTCTTATTGGTAGATAAATCCCTCTATCCCACTCTATATGTTTCCCGATTGTGGTACAGATGCGGTGGTCCTATTCTATGGAAACGAGTTGAGCTAAAGAATAGTAACATACGAAAAAGTTTTATGAAAATAATACGGGAGCGGAAGCCAGTTTGTTGCTTGAATGTAACTCATTTAAAAATTCCATATTACTACCATCTTTCGGATAAAAAATTCAAAATTATTGCGGGTCTGCTTCCAAATATAATTCATTTAGATTTCGCTTTTAGTGAGAGATTTAGTGATAAAACATTAAACCGAATAGCAAAATCATATCCTTATCTGAAGTATCTCAACTTGGCGGGATATAGTGATGGATTAATAACTGATAAAGGTTTATATGCAATCACAAATTCATGTCATAAATTAGAATATCTGAATATCTCTCACCGCAAAGAATTTTCTGAAATAGCGATTTGGAATGTTATTCATTCTTGTCCAAAGCTCCAAGAGTTTGATATTCGTGAATGTAAAATTTCCTATACAACTATCAAGGAAATTGAACTATATCTTAAAATAAAATATATTAATCCAGATATCACCAGCAGATATTTGAAAAGAATCGGTCGGGTCGGATCCATTGATTTGAAATTTACTGATATATAGAAAAATTGAATGGGTCGCGATTAATGTAATTCTATCGAGAAATGGATACGAGTGAGATACGAATTCGATCGAAAGTTTTAGAATCCTTAGCACTACGTAATAAGATAACCGAAAATATAGAAGGTATCAAAGAGGATATAGCATTACTTAGGCACGCAAGTGTCATTTTTTCAAAATAAGATGTTCTGGAAAAAATAATCGATATATGCCAAGCACATGATACACGTTAATGCCTTGGGTCAGTCCGTCGATTTGAAATTCTTTTTCCTCTCATGTTCAGAAAAAGGGAGTATATATAATACTATGTGGGGGCAAAGTTCCTAAATTAAAAAGACAATCTATAATATTTGACTTCAAGCAATTACTACGAGAAGGCGGGGATATAACGAAAAAATTTATAGCTTCGAGTTGTGACGACTCAGATTATATTGACTTTTATGATTCATTTTTCTATTTCTAGTGTACATATCCAAATAGATTCTGGCATGATTCAAGAGTTACAAGATATTTGCGATATATATCCAGTCTGCTTTGTAAAATATCAAGTGGTGGTATTATAGCTGGCTTCCATATATTAAATAAAAGGCTTGTATGTTCAGGGTAATCATAATCAATATGTTCAAAAATTTCTGAGTAATTTGATAAATCATTGACATATCTATATCCATTGCGGATTAGCTTTCGAAATGTTGGCCCATTTAGATTTATCATCCAGTCAGTTAATAGGTTAAGCACTTTTTCTGGAGTTTCCAATTCTTGATCGTTCATTTTGTTTATGCTATTTATATATATAGCACATAAAGAATATGTAGTTTTTGTAATATTTTTATTGGAAAATTTTATGTTGACTAGTTTGTAGAAACAAAAAAGCCCCTCCTTTGGATGTTTCTACCTACAAAACCTCACCTATTCGCTCCTTATTTTATATACATATAACTTACCATAGCATACCATTTGCCTGGAGTATGCTCACTGTTTTTTCCCATTCCTCGTCAGTATCCAGCCATGATGAGGTGATTCCATCTTCCTCGAGAGAACAGCGGATTATTTCTTCACTTATTAATCTTTCCCGCACTGTCATATCCATATATAGTGCAGGACACCTAGTCCCACAACTTTTTATTGGTCTTGTATATCCTTTAGTATACCAGAAATGGAAATG
>CAUDNR010004431.1:6080-25407 GCA_958430865.1 Entrophospora sp. SA101 | reverse complement strand
TATGTTATCTTAGAATGAGGCACGTAGTGCCGAATCGTTATCCTATTTGGTAACCCGAGGATGAGGCACGTAGTGCCGAATTGTTATCATTACTTGGTAATACGTAAAAGCACAATTTTTTCTTACCTCTTTCCTCATATTATTCTACCTTTGGGTATTACCAAAAGTTTGCTATATTTTTCGATTCTAGAACTCTTTCTCATATAATTAATGATTTCGAATACTTTGCTTTATGTTAAAAAATTGGATTATATTTTTGATAACTTTTGCGTATTACATTTTTGATAACTTTTGCATATTACATTTTTGATATAATTGTGCTCAAGTACTTTGCTTTACGTTAAAAAATTTGATCGCTTTTGTATATTATTTTTTTGATAACTTTTGCGTATTACCGAAAGCTTGCTATATTTTTCGATTCTAAAACTCTTTCTCATATAGTTACTGTCTTCGAGTACTTTTATATCGTGTCAAAAAATTAGATCACATTTTTGATAACTTTTGCGTATTACATTTTTGATAACTTTTGTATATGACTGAATTGACATAAAGTACTAAAATCATGTGGTACAAAAATGGTCATAGTTATCTATCCTATGATCTGAATTAATTTTCGATTTGAATTTGTTCCAGCATTTATTGTAAGAGGTGACAAAAATGGTCTTACCTGAGGTGAATAGTTAGTTAAATGTAGCAATATACTTTCTGTCAGAGGTATACATACTACTTAATTAAATTGTACAATAATTACGCATATTCAATGAAAGCTAAAGATTTATTTTTCAGTTCTTTTTTATGCGGAGTAGTAGGAACTTTCATTTTAGCCTCAAAGTTTCGTTTATATTCCAAGAAAGTGACCTCATCCATACTCTCGCGCTCTTTTTTCTTTTTTCTCTCAAGTTCGAAAAAAAACTAATAGTTATCTTATATAGAACATCCAGAATCGAAGTTTAAATAGATAACTTCTAATGTCCAATCCACATATCCCGTAACCGATCACTTTTCCTCCCAAATCCCCATGTGCGTCTTACAAACCACATAACCGCAATAATTAATAGAGTAAGAAAAATATATGCCACAATAGGGATTGCTCCTATCCCGGGACCAGGTCCCATCTGGGTATTCGATTCAATCAAAGAGGGGGTATTCGGTATTTCTTGGAGTATATTGTTGTTAGTTTTGCTAATATCAATTTTATCACTTACCTTGGGAATAATCTCAGTATCTACACTTGGAGGTGAGCCTCGAATTACTGATTCCTCAGGTATAGAAGTACTTTTATCATCAGTGTGATCTGGTATAATAGCGGAGCTAGTGTCAAGACATATAGTATCGATTTTTCCAGCTTGATCCATATTTTTTCCATGTAGAAAATATTGACTAATGTTTTTGCTAGGTTCACTAATTGCAGATATATCATCAGGCTTGGTCATATTTTTTTCGTCATCCCCACCAACTATGGGTTTTGATATAGCCTCCGATTTCAGACACTCAAGTTCATTGACCTTCGATTCCAATTCGCTCTTTATATTTTCTAATTCAGCTATTTTGGATTTGAGGGATAATATCTCGGAATCTTTTTTTAGTGAGTCGTTTTGAATCGAAATCACATCTTTCTGGGCTGAAGACAACTTACTTTTCAATATATCGATCACAGACTCGAGTGATTCGATTTTCTTGGATTTTGTAGCATTCTCAGCCTTGGATTCCGCAAGAGAAATAGCTTTACTAGCATTTTCAAACTGCAGGTTTTGATTCTCGGCAACAACCCCTCCTAGTTTTTTACTCCACTTTTTTCTATCCCGATCCCATCCATTTCTTTCTTGATCAAAATCCTCATCTTGTTTTATACATTTATCCCGCAACATACTATTATATTCACGCAATTTAGAAGAGGATTGTAGGATACGATGCATTTCTTTCTCAAGGCTTCGTTCTCCCATCTATGTACATTAGCAATAAATATATATAATAAAAAATTACAGATAAATCGCGCAAGAAAATGTAGTATACATACTTTATGTACTATGTGTACTATACATACTTTATGTACTATGTGTACTATACATACTTTATGTACTATGTGTACTATACATACTACCTGTACTAGTTATCCATATTATAAATACTATGTGTATTATGCATACTAATTATGGATACTATGTGTAGTATAAATATTTTTTTAAAAATAATATTATGGATAGTATGTATACTATAAAAAATATTAACATGGTTAAACGTATGCGATCTGATGCGGTTCCATTATCACCAGAAGATTATAAATTTATTATACAATATCGTGATGCAAAACCCAAAACTGAAGTTTTGAAGGAATTGAGAAAAAAATATCCTATGACGAATGACCGTTTTTATAGAATTTGGAGAGGACAAGAAGTTAGTATGATAGAATGGTATCAGCCTATATCAGATTCAATAGCACCCCTAAATCAGGATTTATCTATACCTGAATCACATTTACCAAATATTGACCAAGCTAATATAGCTGAAAATTCTAATGGGCAGACTTCAGCGTTTGAAACACATCAAATTAACAAAGATATTTTATTGCAGAGCAAGCCTTTAGGGGATGAATCGGGATTCGAGCTCCGCTCTTCTTTGAATCATGGTTCTTCGAACCTACATCTAGATTCTAATGTTACTTCTGATAAGCGGGTTAAAAATAGAAAACTGAGATCTAAATCTGTTCGAATTTCTGACTTACCTAATGTTATCAATGGGGTTGACACGGTCAATAAACTGACAAAAAAAGTAGGAGGAAAAGATGACATGTATACTTTAATCGAACGTGGACGCAGAGAAGCAGAAGAAGCAGAAGAAGCCAAACGCGAGTCTGAAAGATTTTTAAATCTCAACTAATCTATCTTCGCCTTTTCTATATCAGTATTGACAACCTTCTTATAAAAGTCTTCAGGTTTATTTCTATGAAGTCGCAATTTTTTATTGAGTTCAATTAATTTTAACCTGGAGTTGAGTACCTCATATAGCAATTTTTCTAACTCCTCGCAATTCACGCATTTTTTTTTTAACTCTGTATCTTCAGAAATAGATGGAATTGAATTGACACAGTGAACCTCAATCTTATTTTCGACTTTATGCATAGTAACTGGAATGTAAAAATCTTTTCCATTGCAATGAAGCTTCATTTCGGATTTAGGCCAATTCATTATACATTCATGTTTTTCAAGGAAGGGATTACTCAATATAACCATAGACTTGTCATATTCAATGACTGCAAAATCTAAATGAAATACACAACCAGGAGCTAGGGTTAATGGTACGTTATAAACCATTCCAATAGATTTGGTTAGGACAGTGGCCGCCCCCTTGAAATAAAACACCGCACTTTTATCGATTTTTAAACCCAAGCGTTCAGCAATGTCCTTAGACATAAGTAAAGTATTAGCGCCGGGATCGACTGTAATGGCAGAAAGCACTAAACGATTGATTTTACCCCTCACAGTTGGAACATCTATTGCATCTTTATCCTTGACAAAGTTAATTTCCATATCTTTGATAATTTCTTCATCCTCGGTATCTTTGCTTTGTTGGGAAGTATGATTTGCGGTACTAGATTTCTGAAAATTTCGTAAGATTTTACTTATAGCCTCCTCTAATAAAGTGGAATTTACAAGCTCGCTTTGAATTATCTCACGAATTCGTCTCTCTAGTAAAGTCGAAGTGGAATTTTGCGATCCTTGAAGAGGGATTCGATTCTCCTTACCCTCTGAAAAATATGCATCTTTCTTGTCTTTGGATCAGGATTGTTTATCGGATGTTTTCTTAATGAGTACTCTAGGTTGATCTATTTTTTTTTAATTCTGGATACATTAACATTGGATTCCTCATCAGGTACATCATCATCAATTTCATCATTGCCTTCTTGATCAGAAATAGCAGATTCATCAGGAAATTCTTCTGTATCAGAGTGGCTTTGTTGGAATCCATCAGCAAAATTCACACGACCGGTTCTTTTTCTAGAATTATCAACCATCATATTCTTAATTATGGGACAACTGCGGTAAGTATGGCCTAGCTTTTTACAAATTTCGCATTTTCGTGAGGGTGGTCTAGTATTTACTCTAGGAGTTCTGACCATATTTATTGTCAGATTCGGGGAGCTGGGCAATCCTTCAAGTTGATCTAATTTATTAGCAATATTGACTATTGCATAATCAATTTCCATTGGTTCGAAAACTCTATGATCCTCAGTCTCAAGACCCAATTCCACGTAATTTTTTAACTCTTCATAGTATTTTGCTTTCTCAGTTTTTGGACGGAAATTTTGATATTCATATATTGGAGGATTTGTAATTCGTTGATGTGGTTGAGATTTCGGTTGCTGAACAATTTGCTGAGGAGGTTGGAACATAGGTTGTTGAACGATTTGTTGAGGTGGTTGAAACGTAGGTTGTTGAAATGTAGGCTGTTGTATGATTTGCTGAGGAGGTTGGAATGTAGGCTGTTGAACGATCTGCTGAGGTGGTTGAAATGTCGTTCCATTCATATTATTCGCACTTCCATAGTTAAATAAAGAAGGTCTACGCTCCAACCACATATTCTTGAGATTAGTAAAGAATGCATCAATGTCCGCAGGTTGCGCAACTTTCATTCGAGTGAAAAGTTCGTCAGGTAAATGATTCATAAGGAATGACAAGGCATTAGCGTCATTATTAGGTACTCCTAGTAAAAATGGTCGAATCCTATTCTCATACGTTTCTGGGTTATCAGTAGGTTTGAATAATTCGAACGCTAATCTCTGAATTGCAACTTGTTGAGTCCCAACCATTAATTGCTGATATTGATACCTGATCCAATCTCTGAATCGTGCTGGAGTATCAATATTTGTTCCATTTGGATATTGCGCAGGAACTGGTAGATATTTTCCTCCCATTTGCGATTTATAAATATCCGCCTTGTGAGCATCTGTAAAAGTGTTTGCATTGGCATCATTAGCATCAGTAATAAGTGTATCGGCATAAGAAATTGCTTGAGCAACCCTGTTGTAGTAATCGTCCGGTGGTTCCTGGCCTATATAGACTGGAATTTGGGCAAGTTTCGGTGCAATAGTTAGATAGATATGTTGTCTTGATGCCTGAGCCATATCTTGTAAGTTATTATTAAGCGCCAAAATTTGTTGATTTAAATTTATAATTATTTGCCGAGAAGTTTTTTCCTTATTTTCCCATTTTTTGTGTTTCGCCTTTTGCTTGATATGCTTACCTTTTCTCTTTGCATGCTTTCTACGCCAAGTTTGTAAGTCAGCTTGGCACGTTTGTAAATTACCGGTCTGGAAATTGTGGGCCTGATTAAGAAGATTGAAATTATTATTCACCGCATCCAGCTGAGCCTGTAATTGTATAATAATTTGTGCATCTCCCTGAATTTGGGCTTGAAGTTGAGTTGCTTGATTATTCAAACCCGCAATCATCTGACCATATTGCTGATACTGGGTTTGCGCTTCGTCATTTTCCCAGTCAGCAATTTCTTTTAGTCGAAGTGCAGAATCATTAACCGTAATAATCTTGTTTAAAATATCCCTCTGATTCCAAGCCGAAGTGTGGGAATTTCGAACATAATTATCAATATGTACATTTTCATCCAGAAGTGTATCGAAAAGGTCGTTAAGTTCATTGGGCCTAGGCGGTTGAATCTGATCTGGCTGAGACATCTTAACTATATTAAGTGAATCTTTGATTTCTGCAGATTTATTATACTTCCGAGAAGTAATTTTTTGAATTTTATTTTTTAATATGATCACTTCGTCTTCGAGTATAGATAACCGTCGCTCTAGATCAAGAATGTAATTTTCCTTTTTATTCACATCCTTTAGAGTAGACCGAAGACGTTTTTGCAAATCAGATACTTGAGATTTGAGTTCCTGTACTTCCTTTTCGTAAGTAATGATTGCGGTATCCTGAAATGAAATGGTTCTATTGCATTGTTCTAACTCTTTTATGAGGACGCGGATTTTTTTCTCGTTTGTTTGATTTATGTCTACTTCTTTACCCAATTCTTTACGCAACTCTCGATTAGTACCTAGCAGTTGTAAGTATGCAGGATCGGTTTGAAAATTCATATCAAATATCTAGCCTTAGTTTATAGTATCTATTATAATATTTCGTGATAATGGCAATGAATGTACCTACTATTATAATCAGAGCCGATGAGGAATTAAAAATCGTTCTTCCTCTAATCTACTATCATATACCCGGATTTTATTCAAACGCGAAACAGTTACAAAAGGCTTGTTGGAGAGAAGGATATAATCATTTTTCCCTGCAAAATATCGCAAAATGGTTAAAGCACCAGTATGTTAATCAAACACACCTCTTTCCGCAAAAATGCAAAGCCGAAGCAGGGTTCCAGAAGATATATATTCCTAACAAAGTACATCAGTGCGATCTGCTGGCCCATGGTTATGATGATCAGGATGGTGAAAAAATATACCTCTATACTTTAGTGGTAATAGATGTTGCAACTCGCTATAAAGCTGGACGTTCGTTAACATCGAAGAATAGTCTGGAAGTTTGGAACGCAATCAAAGAAATATATGAAGACCCTGATAACCCTCTTACATGGTCGAAATTGTTAATGACTGATGGCGGGAAGGAATTCTCTGGATATTTTTCGCGAGGGATGGAACGTCATAATGTCACTATCTGGGTTGTCGATCTTTATAGTTTCGAAAGCCTAGCATTGGCTAAAGCATTAAAACGAAGGTTAGCGCAAATAATATACAAAATTCAATATGCTATAGAATCTAAATTACCAGCAGGAGAACGCTCGACATTATGGAATAAAATTCTCGAAGTAATTTTTGATAATATTAACAACAGTCAAACACGATTAATCGGGATGACTCCTTCCCATGCTATGACGTTGGAGAAAGTGATATCTAAACCTTCCATAAAACCCAAAAGGTCAATTGGAGAAAACGAAGAACAAATACCAAAAGGCACTACTGTTCGATACTTATTAAAACCCGGAGAATTGGAAGGAGGCCATGCACGCAGAGCAACTGATCCATACTGGAGTTTACGTGTTTATCGAATCAGAAGAATCGTTGTTGGAAAGAATCCTCCACAACCAGTTTTATATTACCTTGAAAAGGAACCAGTTGAATCCACAAAACATTTAATGGGACGTAATCCTCGTAGACCATTCAAGAGGGAAGAATTGCAAATCGTAGATATGGAAAATTTAGAGTACCCGCCAGACGAATTCATCCAAAAATATCATTATCGATCAGAACGTCCTCGAAGTACATCATTATCAATTGGAACAGTCTTGGAGGTAGCCATTCTTGATTAAAGCTTCTCGGATAAAGTTATAAAGATCTACGTCATATGGAATTTCAATGAGGCATATACCTTGCTCCTTACATATATTCCGCTTTTTTTGATCCCGTTTGATTTGATTATCCAGATCAATCTGGCCATTGGGATGAAAATGTTTTGGAACGAGATAGTAATGATGTTGGCCATTAAATTCGAACGCCAGATGCAATTCCTTATTATAACCGTCAAGATGTAATCCTTCTAAGAACTTAGGTCTGGATGGTAGAAATTCTTTTCCTAACAAATCTTCGAATATATACCTTGATGTACGCTCCCCTTTCGAATGAGGACATAGCGGACACCAGTCGTACCTCTTCGTAATAACTTCGAGTGGTCTCTCCCATAAGTGGTTTCTATGACACGAAAATAAGAAAGTTGTAGGACCGGTTTGAATGAGAGCTTTTCCACCACGTTTTTCTGCGTAAATTTGAGCTTCAATAAGGAGCGTCATGTTTATATATATTAGGAAAAAAATTACGTGCGCGTTGTGATTTATAACGCCGATCACTTTGGCAAGAAAAAAAAATCTTAGATATATAGTTGAATCAGAATGAAATATTTTTATGTATATCATATTGACGAAATTAAACCACCGAGAATATCTTTAGACGATATAGATGCTCCTAAGTGGCCCTTTTATATTGTGGTAAGTGGGAGATCGAACACTGGTAAGACTAATATGCTTCTAAACCTTTTTCTCGGGGATAAGTACTATGATCTGAAAGAAGGAAAAAAGAAAATTGGTGAACGACACATACGTTGTAATGATCTTATATTAGTGGGACACTATATTAACGAACCCAAATATCAATTAGTTCAGAACTTCTATAAGAAAATAGCAGATCGTTCAAAACCATATTATGAAGATGTTACTTTTACTGCACTTACGCCTGATAAAATTCCAGATCTGAAACAGTTTAGCCATCATGCTAGCTCCGCTAAAAATCCAAAAAGACGCACAGTAATTATATTCGAGGATTTATGTACCGAACCACAGACAATCCAGGATCGAATCATTCCATTTTTTAATAGAGGACGTCATAGTAATATTTCCGCAATTTATATTGCACATAAATTTACTCAAGTTCCAAAAATTATTCGTGAGAATGCAACGCATCTTGTATTATTTAATGGCGGAGGATCCACAGAAGATATTGCACGAATTATAAGACAATACATAGAAGAAGATCCACGTAAAGCTTCTAAAATCATCAATAATTATTTACGGGATGGCGAATTCATTGTCTTCGATACCACTGTGCCTATTTCTGATCCTATGTCCATCAGAGTCGGATGGATGAATCCTCTAGATCTGGAAAAAGAAATCAAATCATTAACAGCGTAATAAAGACATGTGTCTGAAGTATAATTTATTTTTTTTTTCCTGATATTTCTGTCTATATAATATATCATACATCCTATCTGCCACTCATATTTTTGAGATGATCGAATCCTGCCGTATTTGAAGTTAGAGTGGATGTGTAAAAATATATTAGGTATCGATACATTATTGCGAAGCAATGATCCTTTGGATCTATCTACACTAGGGGGATTTTTGTGTTGTATGAAATGAGTTTGTATGCAAAAATATATAGATTTAAATGTGGTTGAGTCGTGCTAGAGTTGAGCTAGAGTCGCGCTAGAGTCGCGCTAGAATTTTTTCTATATAGCTATATGAAAAATGATACACTTATGCTTGAGTCGCGCTAGAGTCGTGCTAAAAAATAAATTTCCTGACCATATCTTTGCAAAAATCTGAAGAGATCCATAAATATTTTTGACACTAATAGTAATAGTAATATATTAATATGGGAATATACATTAAATAATGATTTTAAGAATCTAAACCATGTGCGGTTAATCCAATTTTAGGGTTCCCTGCATATAGTCACACAAGACATCAACTGACCATATTTGCACGATGTAGATGTTCTATGAACTTAGCCAAATTAGTTTGATGACATGAAACCTAGATGTTGCAAAATCTAATAAAGTAACTATTTTCGGTTTACATGGGAATCTGGTACAAAAAAAGATACCAGCCCTCAAGGGGTATCGAAATAAAGTCTAAAGTACCAGCCCTCAAGGGATACCTTAGGTGATTTTATTTTAAAATATATATGAATAAGTTATACATTAATAAATAGATTAAATCGAATAAATGATATGTTATAATAATTAATATATTTACGCTTCTATTTCTAAAAGTCGCTTTTGGAATCTAGACCGCAATTGTTCCTTTTTAGAATCTATCCAATAATATGGAATAATATATTCTTCATATTTTCTAACATAAATATCCAAAGGAATATCTAAATTAGATTGTTCATACATTGTAATCCATTTAGTACGCCATTGATTAAATTGTTCTCGGGTCTGAGGATTTTTTATTTTACGTCGAGTTAAACCTAGAAATTTCTTATCATCTGGAGTATTATCATTCGGTAAGCTATTCCATGCAAGCCGTGCATTCGATGGCCCCTTCTCTTGAAATCGGCGATAAGCAGTTTGTATGATTCGAGCATATCCATCTTGAGATTTTGGATTATTACATTCATGATCCCAATGATGCTTCATCAAATCTGCATGTTCAATCTTTTCGATATATTTGTAAAGAGCGGAAGCATATACTTTCTTTGGTTTCACATCATTAACTTGAATTAATTTCCAACAATCAAGACAAATTGCCATACGAGTTTTGTGAATCCTAGGTCTGTAGTAGTCGTGATTGACTAGCTTAGAATTTCCAAATCCACCATATAAACAGTGTGCGTGATATACACTTCTTTTCTTTTCAGAGACTAGCTCTTGTAAAGGAACTCTGACCCGAATAGCCCATTGTTGTGGAGTTTCATTGGGTCGAATAACAGATAAAGTATCATATTGTCTTTCAGTCTCATAAAGATCATCAAAGTATCGTTGATAATCATTAATTCCACAATAATTGTAGATATATGACTTTACATATTTCATATCATATCCCGGTCTATTATTAATGAGTTTCTGTGATTTAGTTTTTTTATCAATAACAATAGGAATATTAAGACCTGACATATTTGGAGTTATATGTGATTATATCGTATTTAAGGATTTAGATCTATTAGATTTAATAACTTTATACTCTAGAATAATTGGATTCAATTTTAGTCCAGATTGGATTGTTAGATCATTTCTTAGATCTAGATAAGAACGCTTGAAATAATAGAGATATTTACAAAAGTGATACTCAAAGTCGATCGTCAACACTTGTGGACGGTAATCACGTTTGTTACATCTCGGAATCTGAATTCGGGCATGATAAAAAGTTGATTAATTTAGATTCTATATCATTAAATTATTTTCAATTTCATAATAAAATACACATCAATTAATTAAAATGAGAGCTGATTAATTCAGAAACTTATCATTAAATTGTCCATTTCATTCGCCTGAATATGTATGACTGTGCCAAAGGTTTGATCTATAAAAACAAGTCGAGTACTATAAATTTTATATCTAATAAATTCATTGATTATGGAAACATTAAGAAGATTCGCTTATAAAATTATTTTTTGCGAAATACCATCTTCTATACCATCTGATATAAGTCAAAGCTTCGAGAATATATTATCTATTAATCCTGATGAACCTAATATTTGCCCAGTATGTCAAATCGAAATTTCCTCACAACTTACGGAACCGATTACCATATTAACATGTAAACATATTTTCCATCATAATTGCATCGATAACCACCAATTACATTGTCCGATATGCGAGAAGGTGAATAATGAGTTCAGCCAAACCTTTATCGTGGCCAATACATTAGGAGATAATTTGCAGATAAACTCAGCGGAATCATCTGAAAAATCACAAGGATCATCGGTGGAAAGTGCTTCTGAAGAGCCAGCGGAAGAGGAATCGTCGGATGAAAGCTCTAATGAAACCGACTCAAAAAGATCACCAAGAATTACACGTAGGCAGAAAAAAATACAAGGCCTGATAATGGAATTGTCAACACCTACCAGAGCAATAGTTGAAATTAGTAGTGACGGAGAGCAGAGTTTATCCAATACCGAAACTACAAACCCAACGGCACTAGATCTTGCCCGATTATTCCAAAAAGCAATTCAAACAGAAAAGGATGCGACTCGTGGAAATCAGAAAGAAATATTGTCCTGGTATCGGTTCGGAGAGTTACATGAAAATAAAGTTCGTTATATTTTGGCTAATGAACACGTTACTGATAAAACGGCGAGAAGTAGAGTGTACAAAGAAGTTTCGTCTCATCTTCCAAATGTAACAGCCGACAATCTACGTAAGAAAACCTATAAGGCGAGAAATATATATAGATTGTTTAATGATATAGGTGTAGATAAGATTAATTTGATCAAATCATATAGTGCAGATTCGATATCTCGTCTTTCTATACCTCAAATTAAAGCTATTATAAATCATTTTTCAGATCACTCTGTATAATCTATTTTTTTTCAATAAAGCGAGGAGATAATCGAAATCTATATTAATATACATGATTTTAAGAATCTAAACCATGTGTAGTTAATCCAATTTTGATATACCTGCATATGATCGCACAAATATATCAACTGACCTCTTACACGTTCTATGAACTTCTAATAATAGCCAAATTAGCTCGATGACGTATGAAAACACAAAAAAAAGTAATGTATATGGATTAGACTAAAACATAACATTTTTAATATTCGAATACCAGCTTTATTGTTCCACGAGATTATTTTGTGATACCGCTAAAATTATTTTCTCTTCGTATTTATGAATTATAGTATTAATATTAATAAAGCTTTTCGATAAGAAAAAAATACAAACGAGACACAAAAAGGAAATGAATGAGGTTCTTTATCAGTAATAATACTACGTAGAGTCTGGCTTATATCAAATTCATATGTTATGGGAGTTGAGATCTCCGCCATCTCCGAGATCGTCAAGTTTTGGCTTATTTTACATTTTACAAGAGCGATCGCCAGACTGGAAGGTTTAATTTCCCCATAAAAGGCGAAATATATTTAGTTTTTGACACCCATGACCTTAATAGACCTGCCTTACGAAGAAAGATCCGAGAAATGATCAGGTAACGTAATTACTAATGTTTTTCTTCTAACAGGTTTTCAGGTAACAAATGAAACGTATAAATAAACTGGATTTGTGAGATATCATTTCTTATCTTTTCGCAATTTTTATAAGGTAAAGTGATTTGTTTTCTGATGCTCATTATGCGTTATTTGCAATAAGGGCTCTATCCATTGTAAATGAATTTTTACTTATCTAGGAAACGTGAAAATGGCCAACAATATCACTCTCAATTGTATCGTTATTCTTAATAACCCACGTAATCAACTTTCAGCCAATATTGTTTCCCTCATAATTATGATTCCCAGAAATGAAACAGTCGATGATCTCCAAACCGCAATTCAGAATAAGTTAGGATCTAACATTCCTCTTGATATTCGTCAAATTTGTCATCCTGGACCTGTAGATGAAAGACGTATGCGATCACCAGCTCTAATCTCTAGTTTTTTTCAATGGGGATCCTCCTGAAAATGTATATCACATCGTCGCATATACGGTTAATGGATAATATTTTTTTTTATTTACGTCTGCAGTATGTAACTGCGATATGATTTTTTTTTATTTTTATGTTGTTATTTCGGTAACATTTTTTATATATCAATAAAGTAAGGTTCTATGTAACCATTTGTCTCGATCAGAATTATGTGGATGTCCATGCTTTATTTTCATTAAAATCACGTGCGTTCCAATTTGGAACAGAGATCACTTTGCTAGAAAAAAAAAATTTTAAATGTGTCTCAATACTTGATATAATACGTCATTATACATAAGATATTAATATGTCTAGCAAATCTAGAAATAAAAAATTGAAGTCGTTTATCCATATTAATATATACGTCAAATATGTCTCGCAAATCTAAAAATAACAGTCGAAAAACTCAATGCAAATTTACGGATAATCCTAAGCAGTATATGCAATTTAAGAATAGGGGTAAGTACACACATATAATTGATGAAGATCACATAACTATCATAAATAAAAATACACAAGATATGAAAGCGATATTTGATTATGGAGAGTTATGTAGATATTTAGAGGTAAATAGCATAGTGGACACTGTTTTTGTACAATGGAAAATGATCAACATAACATAAGTTATGGTGAAAGTTTTTGTAAGAATTTGATTATAAAAAGTGTGCGATAAATTTGATCTTACACTTGATCTGGACTTAAAGAGGCGACAACTATATGCTGGCAAAGTTTCAGAGGCAAAGTGCTCTGTGTAACATAATGTCATTATAACAAATTCTTGTTACACAAAAACAGTGTCCATTATGCTGAGGTAAATAGTCTCAATCCGGATATTCTCAACATGTAGAGGAAAATGATCGGATATGTGTAATAATTAATTTAGCTTATGTTTTTTCGAATGTTTGTTTGAAAATTTTGACCATCTGGTTGATTTTATTGATAAAGGAGTGCATAGTAATAGCACAAGATGCTCATGTTAATAATCAATTATCTTCTCGATCCGAGGACACTGTAGAACTTCGTTTTTTTTGACGCTCTGATTTAGCCTCTGGTGCATTCATCAGCAAAGAAATGTCGACAATTAGGTTATTCTATATAATTGAGTAAATAATTTAATCAAATACCATGCAATTCTGGGTCGGAAAAATAAAAAAAATAATACCCGTAAAATCAATAATGCCTCCACAAACTGTGATACACCCTCTTCATCAACCGGTTGCATTGGGATTTCAACGGAACGTAAATGGTAGAGACGATTAATATCATCTGTATCTTTGATGAGAACGTTTAGATGCAACATCCTACCAGCGACTTGGATTCCAACGACCCCAAACTCGTTTTTATCGGGCTTGCAACCTCCATGAACGTAAGCCATCCCATCATTCATTTCTCTCCATAGCTTCACCTTGTCATTCTCCTTTTTTTCATCATTACAAATTATGCGCGAACATTCTACAAACATAAGTTCATATAACTTTTCTTTACTTGTAGTCATAAACATAACGTCGGGACGTTTTCCCTGCTTCCTCTAATCCATTCTGTCTGCGCTAGCCACGCTCTGTCGCTCTGCACTAAATAGAAACAAACTTCTAGTAATACCACAATTAAGAGATTTATTCTAGTTATAAATTCAATCAAACTTACGTGCTAAGTAAATTGATTTTTCCGACCGGAAGATTTTTCAATGTTGACCGTAAAAGCGGAACTACCACATCAGTCACATATGTACCTTCACTCTGCATATTTACAAAGTTAGGTCTAAAGGCTGGATTCTTCCACACATCGCCTCTACGAGAAAAAGAGTTAGCACAAAAATAATGGATAGTTTCTATGATAAGAATTACATACAAAGCCCTCTACAATTCCTACTAGATCTTCTTCCGACTCCTTCCAAGTATTGTTATGTCTATACTTTAGTGATAAACCATTAAATCATCATTGCTAAAATTTTCCACAAACTCGGTACACTTGTTTCGGATTACATCAGGTACAACTAATTGCATATGCTGTGCTGGTCTCGTGAAGGACAGACGCGCGGGTTCTTCCAACTCTTTCACCAAGTTTAAATCGTCACTAATTATTTGACTTGCGATATTTAAAACTGGGATAAATATGCGCACATTATCGGTGAGAAACATAATTATAATAAATGGAAATATTCAAGGCACTGAGGAATTTTTACATAATAGTAATCATTTACAACGTATTTAAATATTCACATAATCAAAATGATGATAATTTTATCGACCAGGATAAAAAATCGTTAAACCTTTTCCACATTCTTATGCGATCTATTCGAAAATGCAAGAGATAAAAAACGTATTGACGATAAGGATGTTCTATGGAATGAGAATAAGTTAGTTACGAGTAAAAAACATATGCCATAAATAACCGATGTTTTTTTATGTAGAAAATAATGATAATTTTATCGCCTAGGAGAAGAAATCGTTGAGCTTTTTTGCTTCTTGCGCAATCTATTAAGAGGCGCACAATATACAAGAGACATATTAACCATAAGGATATTCTATGAAATGAAATAACCTAGTTAGAAGCAAATAAAAGAATGAAAACATAGTTGATATCCGGTTACAACATACCCGTAACACCAATAAAGTTTGTACAAATTCTGCAACAATGGTTTCTCCTGTTTTCTGAATGGGAATTTCCACCGACTTTAGATGATAATATCGGTGTACATCTGCCTTATCTTTTATGAGTACGTTGAGGTGCAGAGTACGTCCTATAAAGGTATCTTTATGTTAGAATACATACATACAAAGCCGAGTGGTTGTTAACTTTCACTACAGGTTGAATGGGAAAAAGCTGGTACCAGCTACTTGTAATCCAATGATCCCGAATTCATCTTTAGCCGGTTTATACTTCTTATGGGCCCAAAACATTCCATCATTGGTTTCTCTCCAGAGCTTGATATTGTCATTTTCTTTTTTATCCTCAGTACATACCAAGCGCGAAAATTCACCATAGACGAGTTCATAAGCAAATTCCTTATGTTTTAATATAAACATTAAATCCGGCCGTTTTCCAAATTTGCCTTTTCTATCAGCACTAGCAGTACTTTGCTTTTCTGCAATGCTAATGTATGAAGACTTTGCGAAAGGAAGATCTTTCAACACGGCTTGAATCGAAGGTGCAATAATATTCATTACATATGTTCCTTCGCTTTGAGATACCTCAAATTCAGGAGCAAATGCTGAATTCTTCCAAGAATTGTTTCTGCAAAAAGAATAATTAATTAAGAGCAATCTGAAAGTTTGTCATTCTAATACTTACAAGACATCAAGGATTCCGGTTGCAACCCCCAAAAGAACTTCATTCGACTCTTTCCAGGTTCCATCATGTGCCACTTCCGCTATCGTATATTCCCGGGGTTCAACAAAATTAGATACAAATTTGGTGCACATTTCTTGAACAACTGGTATAGTAGGAGGTACCATTTGTAATGCAGGTTTCTAATAATATGTATGTTCCGAATATGGGTGTATAGATGGTGCTGATTTAGTAAGTAGCCATATCTTATAACCAACATGGTCTATGAATAGATAAAGAAAATTGATTAGGGTTGCACTGATACCTACCATAAAATTATTATATTCATCCACAGTCAGCTTTCGTACAATATTTGAATTATCGCTGATCACCTGGCTGGCAAGGGGATCCTTCCACGTCAAATCACGGTAAGATACGTCTTTTAAGGTCTTATATAACTCATTGGAAAGATGTGAAGAATGACCCTAGATAAAACCAGACAATTATGCATCCATTAAATGAGTAACAGATCTGATTTGAGTAGTAAAAATTTTATAACACATTGAGTAACTCGGTAAATGTTCTTACCGCAAGTTTCGACTTCAATTCCATCATATTTTTCATGATTTCTTTAGAACTTAGCAGTCCCTCGTTCGTTTTTACTACTCCCATGTCGCATAGACCACATATACCTTCATAAGCAATATCGAACTGGCGCAAATTTTTTAGAGTTAGCATTTGTGTATGTCAATGAATTTCATATAAAAAGCGTGCACGCCGTCAGGACTGCAAAGTTAACATTTTCGTGTGGCCATCACTCCAATGGAAACTTTACATGGTAAATCAACGACTACATAGAAACAGGCATATTACAGTTTCAGCACCCCCCACGCTTCCAGGGGAATAACCACCTTACTTGCCGGTTAATGGGGTGATTCGACTGTTATACTCGTTACTTCAGGGTTGATTGTACCAATTTTGCACCTTCATCTTTCTATACCTCTATCTCTACAAAAAAATTAACCACCAACCTGTTGAGGAATCTTAATAAGTTTTTTATATTGTTGTGATTCTAGATGATAAAGCCTTGATACATTATTAACTGCTCGTTGAATTAATTCTTTTAACACATGCTGATCAATCCACGGTTCCTCAATTATTGCTTGATAGACAACTGGTACGGCAGAAATACGTTTCAATGAAGAATTGGTAAGAAATTCGCAAATTTTTTCGTATAATTCGCTTGACATTTTATTATAAGTTAAATTCGTTAGTAAGGAAAAACAAATATCACTAATATAAGGAATTAAAGTTCATAACTTCCGTTATACTTCCTTTTATTTCTTCCCTGAGCGGTTAACACGAAGCAGAAACATGCTGAAAAAAAATAAGCAGTATGCATAATTTATATAGTTACACGACATGTTCTTCAAACTAAACTTTTTTTATAAGTATTTAAATTTTTTTATTACACAGCTCCATCAAACGTCATACGACATACTGATTATTTACAGAATCTTTCTTGGTAAAGGAAGAAATTCAAATTTGATAATCCATCTGCATAATCAATCAGATAATCTGTATGTTTTACAACATTTTAATTAGGCTGTGTGGAACAAAAATTATTTTTTAGAACTTTCAACAACTAATGCAATGCATGCATAATCTTTTTGTGCGATTAACCAAATTCGATTAATTACCTCATGTACGCACTTTTTTCTTTGTAAGATAATTTTGGTGGTAATTGCTTCTTTCTTCCGCTTTATTATACACATTCTATAGATCTGTTGTACGTGAAAATGAAATTATGTGAATTCGCAATTCACATATGTGTAATTCAAATTAGCTAATCAGAATTTCACCCCACTCCATAATATTTCAATTTCACATAATTTCAATTTCATACAACAAATCCAAAAGAAGACGTAGAAAGAGATGAATGAGACCCGATTGCAAGTACAGTTCTTAGTGACGATCTAAATATAATTAAAAACTAAGTCCGAGACAAAAGCAAATCTTTTTGGTAAAGATAATATGCGATATAAACGAGTTTATGTAGGAACCCCAGGAAAATAGGAAGTGTGAGGTTCCCAGATTAATTTTTTCTAGGATTGGAAAATTTTAATAAGACGGATACCCCCAATTATATCAGGAATATTATTCATAAATCGTGGGAGGAAAATGAGGTTGAACTATTAAAAACGACAGAACGGATACTTGGTGTATTGTAAGTAACTAATAATCATATATTTTCCGCATCTAGAATCGACACAGCTAAAAAATTTATATTTGTAAATTTAGAAGAGAGATATGGCATAATCCGGCATTTGGTACAAGTACGGTCCGTAGTATGCAAAGTGATGGCACCTATATTACAGATGCAATCATGCCATTACTTTGAGCTAGTTTGGGGGACCCGCCAAATGGATATATCTGTTTAAGTTCAGCTGAACGTCAAAGCTTGCAAGTAAAGCACAGAGAAATGATGGAACAGGTAAGGAGAAAATATGAAAAACCCCCGATATTATGGCCTTAGAAAAGTGCAATGGGAAATTACTGTAATTTTTATATGTGGAGAGTTCACGCATTGTTTGTAGCAACACTAAAAAAGCGGATAACAGAGTAAAATTATGGAGAGAATTGTTAGATGGAATTAATTATATTTATTCTGTATGTAAACCCATTTGTAATCAGCTTGGCGTGGTCGGGATCCAAGATTTAATCACTCCTATAGTCCTGGCATCGGGTTTCGTTGTTTGATTATAATAACTTTCCACCGCTTTGTTGGAAATAACCTTGATCTTTTTCTCCTTTTGAAGATCGCTTACAACTTCGTTAATCATATCGGCTTTAGAATAATCGTTTTCTCGCATGGTCTCGTCGAAAAGATTTTTAAATTTTTGAACAACTGGATCAGAAAACGAAGTGTGTCTTGAACCTAATATAATACGGAAATATTTGATTTACCATGAATCTCTCATCAAAGTAGCATATATATTTATACGTTGAAATAATTTTACCTCTAGAACTACTTGAAAAATTGCTTGAATTATTACTCGAATTATTATTTAACGTATCATCTTCCTGAAATCTTTGTTGTTGGAACTCTTCATAAAACAAAGAAATTTTTTCGGTAAGATCG
>CAUDNR010004430.1:8952-45208 GCA_958430865.1 Entrophospora sp. SA101 | reverse complement strand
CATTACTAAATTTTGATCCCTGAAATTTTTGGTAATATCAATGTTCACTTTGTCTGGTTTTGTTGCAGCATGCCCCAAATAACGTTAACGTTAATTTTAAATATGTTTTTGGACAAAACCGATAAATAATGATTTAAAAAGGCAACACTGACAGCGATTAGGTTTATCTTAACCAAAAATTAAAATTAAAATTTTGTCCTTAATTTTTATGTACTACCTATAAAATAACATTAGATGTTAAATAAAAATATTAAATTTATTAAGATTTTCACTTTTTTTTTTCTTTATTTTCTACAAAATCCATTCTTTTAGTTAGGTAATCCATTATTTAAACTATATCAAACCTATAGTTTTATAACTTGAATTTTATTATTGTAAAGTTATTTTTTTCAGAAAATGCAAGATCATAGAGGTTCATGAGACTATAGCCGATGTTTTCAATTTTGTCAAAATACAATTTCTTGTGCTACGTAATTTTTTTTTAAAATCTTCTTCACACACTCACGATTACTTATTATTGTACATTCAATTAAAAGAATGAACTTTATAGAATAGTAAAACGTCAAAGAATTGAAAGAATCGGAATTGGTTAAATTTAATGTATTATATTAATATTAAATTCACTTATTATAAAACTGACAAATCCATAGACATAATTTAATTATTTAATGTTATATGTTTTGTACAAATATTTAGAATGAATAATCATAGCAATAACAATAACAAATATATGTGTATGGAAGTGGGTTACGATGATCCTGATAAAGAATATGAAACCCTTGATGATGACACTTATACAGATAATTTTTCTATACCCACATCATCAACAATGACTTCTTTGATAAATACTGATCAAAATAGCTATTGTATTGATTTTAATGAGGAGTCATTAAGCAATGTAAAAAAATTTATTGAAAATTCCGAAGAATTTTTAGATAGAAAATGATATAGATTGGTTATCATCAGATTTTGATGTGCAATCTGATGTGGGTTCTTTGTGGACTTCAACCATTGACGAGTTTGAAGATTCTGTCCATATGTTAAGTGAAGAAAAAAAGACTATTAATGATAATGATAGATGTGTAATTGTTGATCTTGTGAATGGAAAGTTACAACGTTGTAAAAATACTATATTTCGTCCTCTTCATCAACTTTTGGGTATCTGGGAATTAGATTTTGATGAGGTTAATAAAGCCATCAAAGTGAACCAACCAGATGCGACAGCTCTGTTGGGTACATGCTCAAGTCACTACAGTTTTGATAATAAAAATCATTTATTACATTTAAAAAACAGTGTTCCTACTCATGACGCATGGATATATAAAAGACGTTGTTTGTTTTGTAATTATGATAAATTTTATTATAGTAGAGGAGATGGATGTACACAACATTCTAAGAGCGTTTTAGAACGAAATGTTCATGTACCATGTTGTGGTTTAAAAGTTTGTCCAGTTTTTGTCGAAAATATTTTTGTGGGTTCAACAAATGAAACATATCCATGATATATCTGCACATTATGTTTTGAATCCGAAGGGGGACACAATTACCAACAAAAAGGTAGAGGTGTGAAAGCATTACACACTTATATTGAAGACCACAATGAAGACAATTCCAAGTCTCTCAAGCTCTTTGGAGAATGTTTACAAAATATTTCAACATCATCCGATCAAATAATTAAAAATTTACTTCTTGAAGAGCTCTCAGTTTCACTTTCAAAATTTTTTAAAAGAAAACAATTGTTACAAACGCAACCAACTTCTATATCTGATGGTAAATCATTATTACTTAAACACCAATTTGATAAAATCCAAATAATTTTGCTTCATGAAGTTGAGGAGTCAGTAAGAAATCTTTTTATTTTTTTTTATTTGAAATTTATCATAATATAATTAATCATTGTAAATTTGTTAATTATAATTTAGAAAATTTTTATTTCAAGTGGTGAATGCTTTTTACAAAGCGAAATTCTTCATTAATACAATTAACATAACCCATGAAGAACAACTTAAAGATATCTTCTATCAATTGAGTATTAAAGGCATTTTTGCAGTTATCCTTATAAAAAAAGATAGCGCATTAAACCATAATGTAAATATGAAAATTTACAAACACCAGTATCAAGATACTACTAAATATGATGGTTAGTTTTTTGATTTAGTATCAATTATGTATGAATAGATTTATTTATTATTTCATATTAAATGTAATATATATCAATATACACATAGATTTTTTATTAATTTTGTATTAAATACATAAACATATATGTATTGAATAAATGATCTATTTAGAATATGATAACATTAGGTTTGAAGAGGCTGTTAAGTTGTTATCACAATTTCGTGAAAACTTATTAGATTCACCAAATTCAAATCCTCCAAACTTCTTAATATTCAAAACTGCTCTCAGACTTAGTAGAGTAAATCTGAAAAAATTGGGACACATAAACCAATATATTGAACTAATAAAAAACAACCCCAAAGAACTTGGGGAATCATTGGGAACTGTTATTTGGCATTCAAGACCTGAAATATGTGAAAAAAAAAAGAATTAGAGGACCCATAAAATCTAGATCAATATTGTAATGGATTTCCTATATACATACGTGAATTTTTTAATGGACTTCTAATTCTACTTCAACGAAAAAAATGGGAGATGGTTCAAAAAAAACGTAGGCAAAGATTATTGGATGAAATCCCTTTCGAAACAATGTGTCCAAAAAAAATATCCATCTTTTTAATATCTGTTTTGCATTCAGTTGCTTTTCCTGGTATTAACTTTTGGCTTAATTATGTGATGAGTTCTTTATGTAGGAGAAAAAAACTCCAAGAATCACTCTATGCGATGCTTTGTATGGCCAATGTAATCTCACATACCCAAAGACATGAAAGGAAATTAGCAATGAAAAGAGCAAATGAACTTGATATTTCTGGAAAATTAATTAGAAATAATGAGAATATATGGAATTTGTGTGTGATGGATAACATAGATTTTCAAGAAAAAACATTTGGTTATAATGATATATTGATGTTACCAGACGTACAACCCATTCTACATTGCGGATGGTTTTTCAATTCAAATTACCTCATCCTTTGTCAACAATAAGTTCAAATTCTGATCTTGTTTTAGGACATTCTTTTCACGTTGGTATGTCAACCTTTACTGAAAAAGAGATAGAACATTTCGAGAATACCTTTTCCTTACTATGGAATTTATATGGAAGAGATTTTGATGTTGCACAAGTTCAAGAAGAACTATGGAAAAATGTAGAAATAGGGTGTCTCATCGAACCACCCAATGTCATTATTTTGAAACCTGGTGAGGATCATAATAATACTATGAATATACATGCGGCAGCAAGAATATATTATGATGACATTGGTTTAGATAGTACTGGCCATTTAGATCTTTCAAGTGATGAGTCCATCTTTAGGAAGCTTAATAAGTTAAATGAATCAGAGACAGAAATTCGCCTCTTATTAGGTGCTTGGCACACATCAAAGGCAATGTGTGGTACTCTTCTAACAATATTTTCTGGATACGGCATCTATAATTTGGCTGCAAATTTAGGAGTTAGCTATTTGGAAAAATTGGAGAAAGTAGTTGATTATTCAGCTACCTGCCGAGTAATTGAACATATTTGGATTGGTGTAGGCGTTTCACTCCATTTATATGCCAGAAAAAAAAACATATCAATGAAGGATATTTTAGATTGTGACTATTATCTTCCGAAAATATGGTATTTGTTTTTTTTGTGGGCGGGCCTTTGGCTTGGTCATAAAACGGGAATCCGTTATGGAAATCATGATCTTCAGTTCCAAAATCTTTGCATTTGCACCACTTTTTCCGATTGCTGGTAAAAGCAATTATTCACAATCTGTTACACAATACATATACAATGTTCAAAAGGATTCTAATTTGCAAGGCATTCTTCAATATGTTTCTTCTGTTAATCTAACTTCTCCAGGTCATTATTTCGCCTTCGACGAAGCACTTGAGCGATTTGGTGTTATGTATATAAAACAAAATATTGGTTCAGCAATTTACTCTACAGACGATTTAGACTTGCAAATCAAATCTATCCAAGCGGAACGTGATCATTTAGATCTCTTACTTAGTGAATTTGTTGGTGATAAAATTAAAACTCCTACTAAACGTAACATAAAATCCCAAAAGGATGCACTATGGAAATTAATCACAGATTTGGAAAAAGCTTTTGAACATTCCAATAAATCAATATTGACTCCTGAGGTTCCTGAACTTTTCAAAGGTGCCATAGAATGTTCAAATCAAGGGTTTCAAAAATTATACAATAGTTATGATATTGGTATAAACAGATCAAATGATATTTTCAAACAAGACATTGAGAGGTCTGTTGTCCAGGATACAACTGGTCGGCGTTCAAAAAATATTACCACAAACACAATCACACAACAAAATAAACAATCACAGCAAAAAAAATTATTGCAACAAATAAAATCACAAAAAAAAGGTAAAAATAATAATGAATGTGAGTATAAAGATGAGTACAAAAAATATACTGGAGAGTGTAAAACACAATGATGGATAAAACATCATTACTTTGCTTGTATGTAGATATTAATATATAATAAATACATGATAAATAATATTTTTGCAATATATATGATTTTCATAATGTGTTGGGTTTTTATGTACTACTATATAAGTCAATAAATCTTCACAAACTTATTAATTAAAAGAATCGGAAATGCTTAAATTTAATGTATTATATTCACTTATTACAAAACTGACAAATACAAAGCCATAATTATTTAATAATACTTAGAATGAATAACAATAACAAATATACACACATGTATGGAAACAATGGATTATATATCTATATAAATAGATTTATTTATTTTGTATTGAATACATTTTTTTGTGAACCAAGCTCGTGTGGGATTTTATAGATGACCATCACTATTACTATGTAATTTATTATCATTTTTTTTGTAACAAACATTTTTTAGATAGTATGTTCTAAGTTTTGATATCATAACAAAAATTCACAGCTAATTTTAAAGGTTCTTTTATTTTAAACTCAAGTTGACATTTTGAAGAAAATTGCTTAGTAACATATATAAAGCAAAATTTTTTAGTGGATATATATTAAAATATTGATAAAGAAAATATTTTATTATTATAAATTACTTTTTTTCGACTTTTGTGGCTTGTTTTATTAATTATTTATTATCGAAGTTATTAGTAATATGCATTAGGCAGTGTTGTGCCATTTATGGTTCCAATAAAATTTCATTGGAACATTTAAACAAATTCCAATTGGAATTGGAATGTTCCAAATGTGGTTCCAATGGAGTTAACCAATGAAATTCAATTACAGTGACACCCACACAATTTTTATTGGTCAATATCAATTGAAGGTCTACATTGGAACATTCCAATAGTGTTACAATGTTCCAATTGCACAACACTGCTTAACTATATTTATTCTTAAATGTTTAGTTATGTGCCTCATATCACTATTGGGAAGCAGTGTAGAAACTTGCCAATCAATTTTTGTGCAAAAGTTGTAAGTAGTTTAGTTTTTTTGATTTTTTGTGCATTATATATTGAAAATGTAATAATGCAAAATTTCTCATTGAATTTGTGCACTATATTTATCTCATTTTGCACAATTTAAGGATTGTACACTGTGCACACTGTGCACACGAATTTTATACACTGTTGGGAAGCACATACTTTATCTATTAGGTAAATTAAAAGAAAGTCACATTAACAAACACCAACAAGTTTTAAAAATATATTATCACCTGTATGTTATAACATACCTTTTTATAATTTCCTCACTTCCTATAATTAATCTCAAAACTTCATCATTAGGATTGATATGTTTGTTATTCTTTTGTTAATATGGAAGGAGGAAAAAGAATTTGCCAACCCTGGAATATATTATGAAAGTCTCAGGTCTTATATTGAAAATAATTTTTTCAAATAATTATGACATAGTCTATCTTAAATGGTAAGTACTTTTTCATTACTTGGCTTTATAGTTCTTATTGTGTCTAATTTATTTTGAGGTTTTGTAGGGTGAGATAATTTCTAAGTCAACTGTAAATTGAAAGATAAATTTAAGAGTATTGACTGCTGACAATGACTTTGAATTATCACACTCCAAATTTGCACATAAAGCAACACCAGTAAAAATAGTCAAAGATCACATTAAATGTTTAAGAACTAATAAGTGCATACTTGATACCTATTTCATGCATAACCTTTCTGAAAAAGTTGCTAATGATTCCACTTTTTTTAGACTACAATCAGCTGGTAAGCAACTAGATAACATTTAAAACAACAAATGTTAATAATAATAATTGTGGCTCATGTTATTTTATTGTTTAGAAGGACAACTCTTTGGAATTGACTTACTTGATTATAGATTACACCTTGGTTTGGATGGCCTATTTATTATAAAAAAATATAAACAATCAATGAATCGATGAAAAAAAAAAGTGGGAATTAAAAATAAATATTTTTCTTAAATGTAATAACAATTTGTCCATTATTATTACAATTAACCACCATTTCTAGTAGTATTGTTGTTAGTAGTAGTATTTTTTGTATTGTTAAATTGAGATCGAAAAGTTGGAGCTGATTGTTTAAATTTATCATTAACACCTTGACCTGTAACTATTGTCATAAAATTAAACATTGTACCTTTCAACCAACCCTCCCAATCTGCATTTTTACCATTATCATTATCAGCACCATTTCCATTACTACCACCATTTTTATTAATATTCAATCCACGTCCAAGATGACCATTTTTATTTCCATCAACATCATCCCATTGATCAAAACATTTTTGAAAGAAATCTCCCCAACCATCTCCCAACATTGCCATTTTTTCCCCGACTCCATTCCTTACTCTTGCCCAAACTTGTGAAGTACGAAACACTCTACGTGTATCATCATAGAATGTAAGCAAATATGATGCACAAAATATTATCCAAAGAACTGTTATGCAAAATGAATATATCAACATTAATGAAAAGAATTGTACAGTTGTTGATGAAAATAATCTTTTTGGTATATCAAATGGCCGCAAAAGTATTTCATTAAGAATTCCACCATCATCATTGTCATCATTGGAGTTAACAGCATCACCATTAATATTACTACGAATATTGCAATTATTGGCACATTTAATATTAATGTTTTTTTTAGTAGATGAAAGGCGATTTCGTGATGATAAATTATTGTCGTCATTATGATTATTTGATAAACCAGTTGCTAAATCATTAAATGCTTCATACGGTGAATTTGTTCGTAGATTCATCTCTTCTTTTGAATTATAAATTCTCTAATAATAACATTTATTTAATTAATTAATTAGTAAGTTAGTTAGTTAGATTCATTCATTACTTTCCATATTTACAAAATCAATAATGTTAAACACTTACACTTACACAATTTAATTAAACTTTTGGAAAAATAAAATAATTTGAATAGCCACAACTTAAGGTTTTCTTGAACTTGAAAAAATTTTAATTGGTAACGAAAAATCAGGAAAGAATTACTAAATTCATATCCATATATTTTACGTTACACTAGCACACATTCATCATTTTTGTATTACTACAAAACATTAACAAGATTTCGTTGAAAACGTTTTGAAAACTATTATTTAACAAAATTAAAAAAATAAAAATATTGTTTTTTATCATTCAGAAATCAACAATTCCCGTTATATTTTAGAAGTTTTTATTGGGCGAATTTGCAATTTCAATTTCACATATGGGCGGGCGTTTTTAGTTTCCGTTCCACAAATGCAATTTTTTTTATTATTATTATTGATTGGCCGCTCATTTTAAAAAATAAAACAATATTTGAAAAATATTTCAATAAAAATGAAAGATTATTAAACACTAAAGATTTTTATGATGTGAAAATATACATTGGTTTAGAACTAAACATTAAAGAAGTTCATGCACATGCTCCTATCATATCAGCACATTGCCAATTTTTTAGCAATGCATTAAGTGATGCAACAAAAGAAAATGGATATTATATTATTAAGAAAGCTAGTATTAGTGAAAAATTTTTCAAGCCTATTCTCAAGTAAGTTTGAACAAAATTAGTTATCGTTGAATATATAATAATGATAATTTATTTAATAATTTATTTATTGTTGAAAGATTTTTTATACACATGTAAAATTGAATTTGAAAATTATTCTGGAGCTGAAGTACTAGAACTATTAATTGCAACAGATGAACTTGGTATTGAATCACTTTATGAATACATCATAAAATATTTTATTGAAAATCATGAAGAATATATAAAAGAAAATCCAGTTAAAATTCTACAATTGATTTACACCAATGAAAATTTTATTGAATTGAAAAATATTTATTTAGAAAAGTTGTGTGATTATAATGAAAAATTATTTCAATCAAGTGAATTTAAGTCATTGGAAAAACCAATTCTATTGGAACTTTTTAAAAGGGATGATTTTTCTGTTGATGAGGTGGTTATCTGTGTAAACATCCTTAAATGGGGATTAACAAAACATCCAGAAATCAATATTAGCAATATTGAAGATTGGTCATCACAGAATTTTGTTGATTTAGGCAACACATTACAAGAATTTGTTTCTCTAATAAGATTCCAGGATATTTCTAAAGATGTTTTTTTTAATGAAATTATGACTGATAGCTTTACTGAAGAAGAAAAAAGCAAAGCTGAAGAAGCTGAAGATTCAGATGAAGAAGGGGAAAAGATTGTCAACTTTAGTAATTGATGAGCACATCAACACATGTAATGAGAAGGAATGGGTTTTAAACAATGGAGAAAAGGCCAGGGATATTTGCTAAAATGACATCAAAAAAAATCAAAGAAGTAAATCATTAAAGAAAGTAGATAGGAAGATTCTGAGCATCATAAGGTATATCATGTTTGTTAAGATTGTTTTTAATATTTATATATTAACTAATGATATGAATATATACATACAGACTTGGTCTTTCATCAATAATCGATTTGTCATTAGAGTTTGATGAAAAAATGTGCATGTGGTTTGGAGAAGATTGGGGAAATTTGAAAGTGAAGGCTTCAGAAAAGATAAATTTCAAAACAAAAAAATTTTAAGGTGAAACCTTATCTGATATGATTAAGATAGAAAAGATTCTGTAAATGTTCAAATAATTATCACAATTATTTACAAATGTTTAGATATTTATTTAACACTGTTAATGAACTGATCATTTTATTGTTGTAAAATTATATAAAAGTTATCTTTATTTGTTTGAATTTACATCTTTAAATAATAAAAATACAATTCTTAAAATATAAATATAAATCATAAAGAAATAAATAAATATATAATCTATATTGTATGGAAGCTTATAGACTTCCTGGAAAGTATTAATCATAATTAAAGATAACTTAATTATAAATAATATAAATAAAAATAATAATATGATATCCACTTTTCTTAATAAAAATAATAATGATAATAATAATAATAATTCTTCACCAAAAATCCCGATTGCCAAGTGACTTAAATTAAACGATAAATATGAATTCCTCTTACCAAATATGGTAATAAAATTAAATGCCATTTGTGTGACATATTCATAGATGTATTGATTGTTTTTGCACTGTACCTGTAATACTTAACTACAGTGTTGTGCCATTTATGGTTCCAATAAAATTTCATTGGAACATTTAAACAAATTCCAATTGGAATTGGAATGTTCCAAATGTGGTTCCAATGGAGTTAACCAATGAAATTCAATTACAGTGACACCCACACAATTTTTATTGGTCAATATCAATTGAAGGTCTACATTGGAACATTCCAATAGTGTTACAATGTTCCAATTGCACAACACTGCTTAACTATATTTATTCTTAAATGTTTAGTTATGTGCCTCATATCACTATTGGGAAGCAGTGTAGAAACTTGCCAATCAATTTTTGTGCAAAAGTTGTAAGTAGTTTAGTTTTTTTGATTTTTTGTGCATTATATATTGAAAATGTAATAATGCAAAATTTCTCATTGAATTTGTGCACTATATTTATCTCATTTTGCACAATTTAAGGATTGTACACTGTGCACACTGTGCACACGAATTTTATACACTGTTGGGAAGCACATACTTTATCTATTAGGTAAATTAAAAGAAAGTCACATTAACAAACACCAACAAGTTTTAAAAATATATTATCACCTGTATGTTATAACATACCTTTTTATAATTTCCTCACTTCCTATAATTAATCTCAAAACTTCATCATTAGGATTGATATGTTTGTTATTCTTTTGTTAATATGGAAGGAGGAAAAAGAATTTGCCAACCCTGGAATATATTATGAAAGTCTCAGGTCTTATATTGAAAATAATTTTTTCAAATAATTATGACATAGTCTATCTTAAATGGTAAGTACTTTTTCATTACTTGGCTTTATAGTTCTTATTGTGTCTAATTTATTTTGAGGTTTTGTAGGGTGAGATAATTTCTAAGTCAACTGTAAATTGAAAGATAAATTTAAGAGTATTGACTGCTGACAATGACTTTGAATTATCACACTCCAAATTTGCACATAAAGCAACACCAGTAAAAATAGTCAAAGATCACATTAAATGTTTAAGAACTAATAAGTGCATACTTGATACCTATTTCATGCATAACCTTTCTGAAAAAGTTGCTAATGATTCCACTTTTTTTAGACTACAATCAGCTGGTAAGCAACTAGATAACATTTAAAACAACAAATGTTAATAATAATAATTGTGGCTCATGTTATTTTATTGTTTAGAAGGACAACTCTTTGGAATTGACTTACTTGATTATAGATTACACCTTGGTTTGGATGGCCTAGCATATAGATTTCCTGCACAGCTAAGTGACATTAATGTATCAAAAAACGCACTGGAAGTTTTAAGGTAAAGAAACTAAACTTTGAGTGCTTTTGTACTTTCAGTGATATTAGATGCTTATAAAGACTCATTTGATAATAGGAAAATGCAATAAATAAAGCTAAATATTTGTCCCATAATGATGGTAATAAAAATTACAAAGATACTTCGTTCAATGTCAATAGCTACAAAACCTAAACATTGCAAATTACAAAAACATATTTTATGCCAAAGGTTGCCTATATCAAGCTCAAAAATAATTTTTTTGTGTATTCACATTAGATGGCAGATTATTCATTTTTATCATAATAGTAAATTTAATAAAAACTATACATTTAAAACATGTGGATAGGACCTAAAAATACACATCATTATTAAAATAGGCATCTGAATTAATTCCCTTATTATATATTGATGATATCCAGTTTGAGATTGAGTCATAGACTCTGTATTTTGCACATTCACCTCAAGTTATCCACATACCTCTCCATAAACAAATACTGTCTTATATTTCTATCGATTATGATTATATCTCTATTATCCATGATATGCATATACTTATTCCAGTTTTGATGGTGCAAATATTGATAAGAATTAGTGGTGGACATGCCTTGAGGTTTCCGTTTATTGTTTTTGTTATAGATTTGTGGGATATATAGTGTCATATGTTATTATCAATATCAATACAAAAATTTTTTTTCTTGGAAAAGTCAGCATTCCATTTTGAAACACGCAGGTTATTTTTTGAATAAAACCCTTATATAAAAAATATTATCGAATATGTCATCAGAGCTTGAATTATTGAGACAGTGAGTTACCAAACTTGAGGCTGAAGATATCAAATCAAAACAAATTATAGAAGAAATAGCTAATCTTAGAATCGAAATACAATACTAAAACAAATCATAAAGTAAATCGAACCACTAAAGACCATTCACAAACACCTATCCATCACCAATTAATGACTATTTTAATGAAGATGATAACATTGACTCTGTAAATCTAGAGCAGTCCTGAAGTTAATTCTAATAATATCTCTGAACAGTTAGCCGGTACATCTGACAATGCATCACCTATTCACTCAGAGGCTAAATCATGGAGGATAAGAAGATTGATGAATTTCTGGATTCAAAAAATAAGGAAATGTTTAGTAATATGATGAGAGGGAAAAGAAACTTCAAGATTAAGAATTGGTACAAAAAATATTTTTCTCTTCTGAGAGTCCTACAACCAAGGCACGAAGTGTTATTCCTCACGAAATAATTTCCCAAGATTCAGCATCCGTTATGACTCATGACCAAAAAACTATCCAATCAAAATTTCAGCACTAAGAAGCAGACACAAAAGTGCTATTGTTTAACAATAGGCTATTATGGAGTAATGGAGCTCCTGCTTCTCGAGTCTCCGATCCATGTAACTGTACTATGCCAAAACTTCTGGTGAATCGAGGCAAATGTCCATTGATCAGAAAATTACTTATAATCAAAAAGTAGAACAAGGCCTAATGCATGAATTATCTGTTAGTGCTGAGAGAAATATCATTATGTAACATATAAGTGCAAATTCCTGAACTTCCTCTAGAAAATATTAACAGGATCTATGGCTCAGATTATAGTAGACTTGTTTAATACAGCAATGAAAAAGAAAATTTGTTACACTAAAGCATATGAAAATCAAGTAACGGATAACATTGATGACCAATCAGCAAGAACATTGGTATATAACGAAATCAGAGCACTTCTTCCTGGAATCATTGATGTAAACAAACTTTCAAAGCTAAAAAAGTCTATGCATTGTTTGAAGGAATAGGAATAAATATAATTAGACAAGTAACTTATAGTACGAATTCTATTTCAAACTTAACAGATATTTCAGATTCAAAATATTATAAATTGTTTCCCTAAAAAGCCCACCAACACAGACAATGCAAAAAAGTGACCAGCATTCCGAAACAGAATGTGCATGTGACTGAAACTTCTAATGATTTAAGGTGGAGTACTCCAGCCAAGGTAGATTTCTCAAGTCTCTAATTCCATTAACAAATTAACCATGCATTTCGCTGACTCTCCAAACTTAGACCTACATTTTGGCATAGATAAAGAAGGTGGGCATCAGATTGATTCCCATTGGGTTCTCGGTTTACATTGTCCACTATGTAGAGAAAATCATACAAATTTGGGCAGTAAGTAGATGACAATGAAATGTTACCAAAGTTGTAAAACCATTACCTCAAATTTGCTGCGATTAAGTCAAAAATGACTTAAGTAAATCGCCTTTAAAGGCTGATAAAATATAAAAAAAAATTCACAAAAAAAAACTTGTAAATATATATTCCAAGGTCTTTTTTTATATTTTTCTTGAGTATCCCAATCTCTCATTTGTTTCGTCAATGGTTCCCAAGGAGCTAAGTTTTCTTTTGCTGGATACAAATTCATTCATTTCATTTACTACTAAACTCGAACATTCCTTATATTAATTAATATTAATAGCATAATACATGATCGGGTAGATAAACTCACCGATTAGGCTTTATGTTCCAGGGTCAACTAATTTTAGTATTATTATTGAATGAAAATTTTACGCAAAAGCTATGGAGTTATTATAAAATCAATATTGATTGCTTAAGTTATTTTACAATAATAAACCCATCTTTACCTTTATTCTTATTGTAGTGATATTTCATTAAGGATAACTTCTGGTCTTCGCTTGAAAAGGCATAACTTTGGGTCCTCGCAGAGGAAAATAATTAATAATTAATCAAGTAAAATTAATCGTTAATAAACTTTTAATAATAAAAACATTGCCTTTACTTTCTTTGTTTAAGGCGCCTTGATAAAGTAACAAGTGTAGTTAGTGCCTTGGTAAAAGGTAACAATTGTGGAGCTTTGGTAAAAATCTACGTCTATTTACTTTAGTGAGCAAGCAAGCATGATTAGGACTAAAACGTTGGTTAACTAGTAAGTGTTAACAACAATTAGTAACGTAATTTGCTTTATTTAGCAACAAAGATTTGGGCTCACAGATTCGTCCAAGCGCAAGAAAGGGAGAGCCAAAGTAAAGTCGAAACTAATTAATTGACATGCATCGAATTAACTGACAAGAGCAGCCCAAAAGTTAAACAATAATTGTTAATTAACCAAAATATTACCTCAAAACATCACCATTTAACAAGAAACAAAAATTGTAAAAAGTTTATTATTTCAAAACATCATTATAATTTAGCTTTGAGAAAAGAAAATAAGGATGAAATATAAAAATAAAAAATAATAATAAAATTATAGTGGAGATTAAATTGGTCATCAATATAGTTACCAGAATTTAATGTTTATTAATTAATTAATTAATATTGTTAATGGATAGTAATTTCCAATCGATTAATAATATTAATAATGAAGTTTTTATTTACCTTTGTTAACATTCTAGAGAAAAGAACTAAAATCAATATTATTTAACGAACTGTCATTACTTGTATAAATTTTCAAGCTTTTTGATTTAGCAATCTCTTCGTCTAATATTCTACTTTTATGATATGCATCTGGATGTGATTTGTGTTCTTGTTGCGAAGCACCACTACCACTACTAGTGGTATGATTACCATTATAATCATCATTATTATTTTTAATAGTTTCTTCTAGATTATCAGCAAAAACAATCAGCTCTCTACTAGTTGGTCTTTTTGATGGATCCACATCCCAACACCTCTGCATCATTTGCACATAATCTTCAGGCATTCCAGGTAATATGGTGGTCGTAAACCTTTTGCACATATATCAAAAATCAAACAATGATTGTGAGCTCTATCATCAAATGGTGGGTGACCTGCAAATATTTCCCACATTAACATCCCAACACTATAAATATCAATTTCTTTTATGTTTTTTGAGTTATTGCCTCTAAGTAGCTCAGGTGCAACATATGATACAATTCCATATGCTTTATTTGATGACTTTTCATCAACTGGTCCACATAACCCCAAATCTGTAATATAACAATTACCTCCTTGCAATAATAAATTACCACTATGTAAATCACAATGGATTAAATCTTTTTCATGTATAACATATAACGCTTCACATAAAGATCTAAAGATTGTAATTCTGTCTTTTAATGTTAAATTTAAATGATTTTTTTGTAAGAATCCCTTAAATTTCCTTCTGCATAATTTAAAATTATTGCATAGTTTCCATTATCTGGGAATTTAGTTATACCAAAGCACTGAACAATCAACACTGATTCAATTTTACAATAATTCATTGCCTGGAAATAAAATATAAAACCAATTAGTATTGTTGTATGTGAAATTGAAACTATGTGAAATCGAAATTTATAATTAAAATTTTGGGTTGGGTGTTTGGGTATGAAATTCTGATTGCTAATTTGAATTTCACATATGTGACTGCAAATTCACATAGATTTCATTTTCATGCACAACAGTATTATATATTATAGTATTGTTTTAAATGACAACTACCAACCTCGTCAAAAAAGGCCTTTCCTGGATTACTTGAATCATTTAAACTTTTTAATACTACATCTTGACTCCTAAATAACTAAATTCCTTTTTATTTTCATAATAATCAACAATAGTTCCTCTTGTCCATGTAGCAGTATAAATTGAACCAAATCCACCTTCTGTCAATTTTGTTACTTTTATAAATTGCTCAAAAGGTATCCATTCTAAAATATGAGTTGGTAGAGATGATTTTATTTGACATTGTTGAATAAAATCATCAATTATGTTATTTCCAGATGTCCAAATGGTGAAAAGACTGTAATTGTAAACTAATACAGCCTTCACAGAATCTATCAGAGTATCTTGTCAATTTACATTTGTTACATTCTTTTGGTTTGCCCAATTTGTCTCTTGCATTTTTTAATTCAAATTCATAAATAAACTTTCCTTACAATATTCTTTTTCATTTTTAGAAAGCTCCTTGTTTTTTTTGACCAATGAAAAAAAATAATCTTTCATACTTTCTTCATCAGAATTAACTACTGCATTGCTATACATTTCACTATACAAAGTCCTTTCTTTCTGGTGATGATGATAATAATAGTTTAAAATGTGACATTGTATAAAATTCGACTTGGTATTTTGATGAATAGAATGGATATTTTTTTTTTGAGAATAAAAAAAAGATTGACGTGTTACGGTCCTTTCTAAATGTCGTAATTTTCGTGTAGATTTTTGTGCAATATTGAATACACAGGAAATATTCTGTTGTAAAGAAGATCCGTTAAGACTCGAAACGGTAAATCCAGTGCAGTTATGGTAACGAATCATGAATCTTCTAAACATTTTGTTGCTCAACTTAGTAAACTGAATTGTTGGGGAAGGATGAGATCAAAATCAAAGGGTAAAACTTTTAATGAGTCGTTTTTTTCCTTTTTTTTTGCTGCTGTGGCTTGAAATTAATTTGTTAAAATTTGAAAATATTTTCGTTTTCCGAAAATGATAAATGGTTCGATTATTTTTACATTGCTATTTACTATTGCCATTCCCAATGATATCTATTTGGCAATCGAAAAATTTATCAAAACGGCAGGGTCAAGCAGATATTTGACCGAAAGGGAAATCGTGTTTGTTTTTTTACATTTTATTTTGTTGATGTTAAACAAACCAATATGCACAAAATTTTTTTTTGATTTTGACCGTTTGAGAAATAGTGAATGATCTGGATAGGAAAAGTTTTATTTTTAATTTCCTTTCGGAGAAAAACAAATAAATCATTGATTAATCTTTGTAAAGAAAAAAAAGCTTGATTTTTTTTATTGATCGAAATTCGGAAATAACTTTTGATTTACGTGAGGGCTCTTCTTTGCAAAGGATCTTTTATTAAATTTATTAAATTCGTGAACAATTTCCCTTTGTATGTGTAATTATATTAAATGAATGAATAAATTTTTTGCTCAACGCAATGAATAAAATAAAAATATTAATATGACTGGTTAATGTTGATGCTCTGAACGAATATATAGGTACCACGCATTGAATGTAGCGTGTAACGCTAAATCATACATAGAAGGCCATTTCGACACTACGTTCCTCGACCCTCGAATTCGAATGCAACGTAACAAGCAAAACCAATACATCGTTTTTTTTGGTCCACGAATGGGGATAGAAGGTCTATTTATATATTTTTGTTGTAATTTATTAGACTAATCGATCAATGCCATAAAATGGTCTATTTTTATTAAAGATTGTATCATTGATCATGAATACATTGTAGAAGATACTTTGCATTCAGTGCTAATTTTGCTGCTCTGAACGAATATATATGTAGGTGATAGAGCCATGTAATTTTATGACGTCAAAAAAACATCATTGCGATATGATACTAATCTTTATTTCACGAAACTCACTGTTACGTTTTCGTTTAAAAGCTTTGTTTTTCTTTGCGAAGGTAACAAACAAATTTTTCGTACAACATTTTTTAGTTTATTTGATTGCCTCTAGGTTTTTTCTAACAGAATTAATTGATAATAATAAGGACATAAATTGAAAAGTGAAAATTGCATTGTTTAAAGAATAACCTCATCATCACTAAACTCTAGTGACCGATCTATCGTGATTCAACAATAAAAGAATTTCAGCATTCTTTGAAGATAAAAAAACAGAAAACAAAATTAAAACATGCACCAAAACCTGTCTTATGTGCTGTTAAAGATCGTTCTAAGTACCAGTATTGGTCAACTTATGTTGCTTCAAACTCGCACTAAAGACAGCTCAAGCACATTATTAATATTATTACGTATTAATATTACGCATAGTTAACTTCAAAAGTCAAAAATTCGAAAAACATCAATTTAACACAACTCATAAATTTAGAAGCATTTTTATTTTAAAAGAAAATATACGGAAAAAAACAAACTTCTAATTCAAATTACAACATTTGCAAAATTCCCATTATAATTATTCTTGGATCATTGCAATATACATACAATGATATAATAATCCTTTCTTTATTCATCCCCGGGACACATTTTTACATAATTTGGAACTTTTGATAATTCCATTTTATCGTTATTATTATCGTTGCTTGTATCAAGTGTTTTTACTTGTATCAAGCGTTTTTACATATGTCAAATGTTTTTAATTGCGACAAATGCTTTACTTACGTCAAGGACTTTTACTTTAGTCAAATCGTCAAAATGGCCCTGGTGAGAAACTACCTTTAGTCAATACTTTAGTTACGTCAATGAATAAAGTCAAAAGTTTCGTTGTACATCATTACTAGATGATCGAGGCAATAAATATTATTATTTGCATTACGATAAAATCAAAGACCCAGGGATCCCTTTTATTGAGGTATTAGAAGCTTATCCTGAAAATTCAAAACCAATTCAGAAGTTAAAAACTCAATGCTTCACATTACCTATCCCTTGGAATAATGCTCTCGAATTTCTGGATAAGTATAATGGTGGAACCATATAATTGTAGATAAATAATACAAATTAGTCTCACAGAGTGAAGATGCTTTCGCATTTGATATTTTATATCATGTAACTAATGAATAGCGTCCAAAAAAAGTACACGATATTTAATATATATAAACCATACACAGTAGATTATTGACTAAATACTGGCACCACCTGCATCTTCTTGGAAAGATCCCGGCTCAGAACTTTTAATATTAAATATCAATCGTAATCGCAACCCTCCTGCCGTATGATAATAAATTCCGAAGTTATCGTTATTTTCTTCAAATAATTTTGAGAAATTTAAAACTGAGTTCGTTAGCAATTTGAGTTTTAACCACGAGTTTATGGTTATTTCCGTGCTTTTGATCAGAGGAATAGATCGGTGAGCATAATTGAGAAACTAGTTTCTTTTAATGCTTTCCCTAAGAGTAAAGGGGAATAGAGTCAATATATTCTTCAGAATATATAATTTTTATAATCATTATTGTAAAAAATGGTTTATTCAACATTCAACGCAGTTGGATGTTAATTAATCTCAAATAAATAATATATAATAAATAAATAAATCTATATAATTTACAAAATTAATAATAGTTAAAAAATGGTTTCAAAAAATTCTTATTGTATCAGCTAGTAATTTATCAAGATCCTAAAATAAAATATGTGAGTGAGCTAAATTATAATACGTAGAAATAGTACAAATAAAATAAAAATTAGTAACCAACCTGATCCATTTTATCAAGTTCTTGAGTAATATCAGCGAAAATATCTTTAATTTTATCTTTTATTTCAATTGATTTAAGTTGATCCAATACTTTATGGGGGTCTTCATTAAAATACCAATCACTTTTTCTACGTCCTTTTAATTCCAACTTGTTAACACCTCTAGCAAGCATCAACAATTCTTCCAAACCAAAATCATCTGAAAACGGTGGTGATGCTGATGCTAATGCTAATAATGCTGATGCTGCTGATGTTGTTGTCGCTGTTGCTACTGTTGCTGTTGTCATTGTTGTTGTTGTTGTTGCTGTTGCTTTTGCTGCTGTTGTCGATGTTGTTGATGTTGTTGATGAAGTTGTTGTTGTTGATGTTGTTGATGTTGTTGATGTTGACATTTTATGATGCTTATGTTTATGCTTATGCTTATGCTTATGCTTATGTTTATTGGTCAATGAATTTATTGAACTAGCCGATGAAATTGAAGATGATCTACTTATTTTTGATGGTGTTTTAGCTTTATGCACCAAATCAACAATTATATCCTTATTTTCTGACTCTATGGTTTGATTTATTGTCGCTGTTGTCGAATTTGTGTTTGAATTTGTGTTTGAATTTGTGTTTGAATTGGGATTTGTATTAGAATTTAAATTTAATTTAGAATTGCTCGACCTGTATGATGGATTACGTTTTACTTTTTCAATCACAAGGTCAATCTTATTTAATGACTGACATGATATGTTATTATTATCATTATTTTGGGCACCATCTGCAATCTTTACCAAAACATCTACATCTTGAGTAGTACTCCTTCTATTAAGATTCTTTTTGCCAAAACCTGGCGGTAACAATAATGATGGTTTATTATCATTAGAGAATAATGATGATGATGAATTAGAATCATGATGTTGTTGTTCTTTTGAGTTTTCGTCTCTATCCTGCTTTATCATAAGCATATCATCATCACCCATAACATCTTCAATAATATCACTGATATCCATTTCTTCTCCGTCAGTTAAAATAAATGAATAACGCACTTTTGACTCATCAAAAATCCTTGAACTTCTAATTGCACCATCACTTGTAACAATATCAACACCTTTTTCAGAATTTTTATGTGATGATATAATGGATTTTTGCTTGGATCTGCTGTATTCACGTTGCTTTTCAATAAGTTCTTTTCTCCTTAATAGTTCATTATTAACATCATTTTCATCCAAAGATTTGTTGTTGTTCAATATTTGTTGTTGTTCTTCTTGTTGCTGTTGTTGCTGCTGCTGCTGTTGTTGTTGCTGCTGTTGTTCTTCTTCTTCTTCTTCTTCTTGTTGTCGTTGTTGTTCTTGTTCTTCTTGCTGCTGTTGCTGTTGCTGTTCTTCTTCTTGCTGCTGTTGTTGCTGTTGCTGTTGCTGTTGTTTTTGTTCTTCTTCTACTTGCTGCTGTTGCAGTTGTTGTTCATAATTTATTGTTTTCAATTGTTTTTCTGATGATGAAGATTGTTGCATAATATCTGGAATCACAAGATTTCTACAATTTTCAGGTTTTGATAGACGTAGAACAAATGTAGGTTCATCCGGAAGATAATTTTGTACAAGTGAAGAATTGGAATCTAATGAATCAACTGATAAACGTATAAGATTCGGAGGTGTTGGATAAACAGACAGGATTTCTGTTTTAGGATGCAATAGTTTTTCTGTTTAGAAAATTTAAAATATCCGAATTAATAATTTATAATCTATAATTATATATAATTATAGCCGAGTATTAAAATATTAAAATATTATTCCAAAGCATACCATTTCCTTCTGAACTAAGCATTAGTTTATAACGTGGTACTTCATCAATATCATTGCGTCCTATATATTCACCATCATCAACAACACCATCAATAATGCCAAACTTTCTCATAGATTTCGATATAACATCATATACAGTTGCCAAACCATCAACAATTAAATGTTTTTCCCTTGGTTTTCCATTTTCATGTGAGCGTCTTCTGCCAGTTTTTTCAATAAGATGTTTTGGCACTGACTTGGATTTTCTTGGTATTTGTGACGGAGGTGGTGTTGAAGGGGGACTTTTAAATCGTAAATGAGCTGGCAAATCATCAGCATATATTAGAACGCGTAAGCGTAAGCGTAGTTTCTTATCACAAACGGATGATATTCTGCTATTATTTCTATCAACAGATTTTTTATTCAAGTAGAAGGTGACATCAATCGACCTTTCATCAACTTCAAGATTTTCCACTGTCGGATGAACTGACGTGTTAGAAAATGATGTGGAACTTCTTTTTGTGGTTGATAATGAAGCAGTTGAAAGTGAAGTTAATGTGTGATGTATCTCAAGAAGATGGTCATGTGGCATCAACTTTAATTCCTCTAAATAAAATAAATAAAATAAAAAAAATAAAATTGAATAATGAAAATTAATTAGAGAAAAAACACATATAAATTATAAGAATACAAACCTCCATTGGCTAGTTTTATTGTAATATAATAATTTTCCCAATTTTTTCCTTTATCAATTTTAAATCGGCTTATTGCTTGTTTAATAAGGTCAGCGGCAGTTGTTGATTGATTGATTGGAACTGTCTTGAAAGCAAAATTCAATTTTAGATTTTGGCCAGGGAAAATACGAAGAATACTATAGCTAGGAGAAGGTGGTAATGTGGCTGGTGTTGGTGGTGTTGGTGGTGGCAGTGGCGGTGTTGGTGATGGCAGTGGTGGTAGTGCAGATGAATTCCCAAGAATTTGTGATTTTTGCGTTGGTAGTGAAGATGATAATGATGATTGTAGTAGTTTGTCATTTAGATGATTATCTTGTTGGTTTTGCATTGGAACATCAAGAGAGGGTCTACAAGTGACTTGCGTAGATAAAGCACCTGGTGACTTATTTTTTTTTTGTTGTCGTTGATGACTAGATTTTCGTTGTTGAGGCAATTGAGGATCTAGTGGTTTTATTTTCGTTGTTTGTTGTTGATGTTTTTGTTGTTGATGCATTTGCATGTGAGTTGGTGATGGCATAGATGGTGAAATTTTTTTTATTGTTTCTAATTTGACAGAGTCATCATCCTTTTTCTTTGATGGCATTTTCTTGAACATAAACATATTTTTGATTTTTCTTGATGTTGTTTCTTTTTCTTTTTTTTGAGCTTTTTTCCCCTCTGTAACTTTTAAGACTGTTGATCTATTAGATTCTCTAAGGGCACTTTTGTTTGACTTTTTGTTAACTTTCTCGACGTCATCATCATCAGTAAAGTCCATAAATTCATTGCCTAAAGTAGGTGAGAGGTTCAATTTGATTGCCTGGTTTTGATCATTAGAGACACCCAAAAGAGGTGGTACAGAGTCATTTGGATTAGCAGGCGATACATTGTTATTATTTACTGTTTGTTTGATAGGAATTCCAGCAGGCTTTCTTTTCGATTTATTTTTGTTTGGTGCTATATTGCCACCATTTTTTTGGCGATTATATTGTAGATTATTAGAAAGTTGATTATTTTGTTGAGAAACTTCTGGACTTAATAGATGGCTAATTGATGGGTCGACTACTTGTTTATTAACATCATTTTCTGTCTCTATTTTTGAAGAATTCCCAATGGTTGTGGTGCTAGAGGCAGAGATAAATTTATCTTTTAGTGTTGTAATCTCAATATGAGGACTATTTGACATGTTTTCTTCCTCTTTTGCTATTTCTACTACTTGATTCACATTATTATTAATATTATTATCAATATCCACCGACACTGGTATTTGATTTTCGCTTTTTACTGCAATTTTAGATTCATCTTGACAATCATGACCATCTTCGTGTTCATAGTTCGTCTCATCTATCTCTTTCTCTCCTTCACCTCCTTGATCTATTTCACCCTCATTCACACCCTCAAACCATTTAATTACTTCGACCCCTTCACCTCCTTCTTGAATGTCATAATTTTCGCTGATATCCCCCTCCATCACTTCTTCATCATTATACTCATTATACACATCACCACCAACATCATCGGCGACTACAAATAATGGCGAAGTGAAAGTGACAGTTTTCGTTGTTTCTTTCTTTTTTTTTTTTTTTGTTATGTTGGATATTATATCATCTACTCTATTACTTTGAGTTAACTTTTTTAAAATAAAAAAATTATTTGTTTATTTAATAATTTTTGAAATAATATATATATGTGTGTGTGTGTGTGTGTATATAATTGAACTTTTAATTTATTTGCTTACATTAAGATTTCTATTTTTATTCAATCTTGCCAGTTTTTCATATGGTGTCTAATCCATCAATTATTTAATTATTATAATTGTTATTAATTATATATATACCAATCATAAAAAAAATCTAGGTAATTATATAAAAACCTCGATAATTTCAGCCGGTATATAACCAGTTTTTCCATTTTTTGTCAATTTAACTAACCACCAATAAATATTAGAATCATCCAACAAAGTTAAAGAGTCACCTTTTTCTACACTTGCTTGACCTTCAACAGTAGCTTCAAATGTATGCATTGAATAAACTAAATCAAAATCGATATCTTCATCGATAATTGATGATGACGACGACGATAAGCTATCATATTCTGTATTATGGTCATTTGACTTTGAGATGGTGGTGGTAGTTTTTGCATCGTTTTTTTCATTATCATTAGTTTCAACATTTTGATCATTATTATCCTTGACAATGGTATTATTTATTATTATGCCTCGAACAGTTGTTTCAGCGTTGTCAATGGTTGAATCATGTTGTCGAAGCATTTTTCAAAATAAATTTTTTTTTAGAAAAATAAACTTATCATAATGATAATGATAATAATAATGATTTTATTTTAAATATTATTTTATTTATTTATATTTACTATATTTATAAAATAAAACTTTTACGTTATCATAGTTACGATTGATTGGTGATTCCTTTTTAAGTTTGTGCGATCTAACTATTTTTTATAGAACACATGATGCACGGGCGTATATAATATTAATATGTATTAAACTTTATATTTTATTAGAAAAAACTAAAATAAATTTGTTATAATTTTTTTTGCACAAAAAAAAAATACTCGATATGCTTTTCAAATGATAAAATCACATCTCCTACCCAATATTACTAATATTAAAACGCAAGGATTACACCAAAACAAATGGTATACATTAATTCATCGATTAACTCCATATCACCATGTGCTATCACTTCATTGATCTTTCTACCTCGCTTAATTTTTTCCCAATTAACACGAATATAACTGAGCGCAGCATTTTTCAAAGAATAATTTTTTGTCTTCCAACCAATAAATAATATCTCACTCCAATTATCATCACTAACCTGATCAATGATTTTTGAAGCAACCAATTCACCCAGTTCCGGAATTTCTCTAATATCTGCTTCAATAAACAAATCTTTCAATACATCGAATGGTATATCATCATTTAATTTGCCAGAGTAAAGAAAGTAAATCAGATATTTAAAACATTGATAGGTAACGTTCTTGATGGGAATGATTGTTGCCTTTGATTCGGCCCATTCACCATTGAACATTCTATCAAAATAACTGGAACGGATAGATAAAGCCAATCTAGATGCTTTAATTTCTGATTCATCGTTGAAACTAAAAGTCACATCACTAAAATTATTGTTGTTGAAATAATTTTCCAAAGAAGGTTGAAACTTAATGATATCAACATTATTAATATTATAATTTGCTTGCAAGTCATCTTCAGTATATAATTTTAACCTGATAATAATATCGAGTTTAATTGACGTGTCATTGCTGGGGAATAGGTTTGTCAGATCACTAAATTTAACTTTTCCTCCACTATCACCCTTATGATCTAGATTGAAGCTTTTCTTAAAGACCGTTTGACCAACATTTACAGGCCTCAATTCTACTTTGGATGTGTTGGGATTAATTCCAACCTTAAACAATTCGAGAACATATCTAACTGCTCTACAGTGAATTCCATGCATTTTTTCATAATCAGTTGGAAACGCGTAAAGGAATAATGACAAAAATTGTTCAGTTTTGTAACCTTTTGGGAACATACATAATCTCCAAGCACAACCATTGCTGATTATATCATTATTAGTAGAATGGTTAATGATGGTGGTAGTATTAGCAGTTGTATTATCACCAGAAACCGTCATAATATTGGTGGCAGTATTCATTTCATTATTAATTGTTGACGAGGAAGAGCATGGTGAATAGAAAGCACCGCTCCAAACAGTTTGACAATGAGTTGGGTTTTTATAAAAATGTTGAAAATCTTTGATGAACCAAATAAAAGTTTTTAATAATTTATTTTCATCCATTGAAAAATTACTACTAGAAAATACATTATTGATGATATTTTCTGGTTGAGGTGTAGGTGTGGAAAGTAATTGTTGTTGTTGTTGTTGTTGTACTGGTGTTTGATCCAAAGTTCTTTTTGCTTGAGGTGAAAAAGACATTTTTTTTTTTTAATAAATTTTTTTTTTTTTTTTTTTTTTTTTTGAAAAACGCGTAAATAGAATTATTTCTAATTCATTATTATGGACTTACCAAAAACGGTAACTGCTTCTCAGGGGTTAATTGATTTCTTGCTCTCTAGCCAGAGTTGCAAGGGTTTAACAGTTTGTAATTTTATAAACTTGCCTCTTATTAAAGTATTATTGTTAATTTTGTCTGATTTTGATCCAGCATGCTTCGTGTAATGTAATAATGACGCATGCATGGCATATGTACAATGAATTAATTAGTTAATTAATCAAAGTGATCTTTTGAATTGAAATTGGAGAGAAAAATTATTTTTTTGCGTAAGATCAGACTTTATTATGATCGTCATCTTATGACCTTTGAAGATCTCTATTTTTGAGACATCCATCAAATATGAAAGGAAGGAGGGTAAAAAAAATTTTTTTAAATTTTATTGTATTATTAGTTTTTTATTTATATTTATTATTTTAATAATTTAATTAATCAATTCCATTTCTATACGAGATTTTCTTTTCCCATTCCCCCCTTCACTTTTTCAATCCCCATCCTCGCTTGTTCTCCTCTTTTCTTTCTTTTATATGGCAACTTTTTGAAAATTTAATACTAGAAAAGTCATTACGATATTTTTTAATGGTTTATTACTAGTTCTTTGCCCTAATATCAGGATATCATCCCAATTATCCTCATCTATAATCTCACTAAACTTGTTTACCAACAACTTCAACAATCCATCCAAACCCATCATTTCAGCTTTAACATAAACATCCTTCAACAATTCAAGATCTTGCGTATCAACCAACTTTCCTGAATAAATGTAAAACAAAATAGCTCGAAATGTTTCATATTTAAAGCTATGAATTTTTATTGTTTCAGAATTCGATTCTTTCCATTCCCCTTTCAACATTTTATTAAAATACGCTGACCCACCTGCTAGTATCACCCGGTGAGCTTTGATTATCGATCCACAATCCAGCAAAAATCTTATATCGGTAAATGAATCATCTTCAAAAAATTTTTCATTTGTACTACTTAGGAAATATGATCGTGAGTTGGATCTCTTGCTCTCACTATCATCATCATTGAAAAATTCCACTTTAAATATCAAGTCATAATTTTTCTCATAATTGTTATTATTATTGTTATTGCCACTCTTGAAATTCTTGATTGAGTAGAATTTCGAATATCCAAAGTCATCATCGCTGTTAAAAATAAATTTATGTTCTAATATCTCTGTATCAGTTTTTAATTTTATCAACTTTGTTTTTGTGAAATCATCAGATATTTCCATCATTTCAATTGATAATTTGAATCTGGCATATCTTGTATCTATGAGATTTTGATTTTCGTAGGGTGTTTGTATAGCTTCTAAATATAATGAAATATACTCGTTAGCATCCCTTAATTTATTGCCTTCTGGGAATAATATTAACCTCCATAATGTTGGTTGCTGTTGCTGTTGTAGCAGCAGTTGTTGTTCGTCATTATTGATATTATCACTACCTAATACTAAATGATATTGGGTTTGGATGCTGTTCATCATATTGCTAGTGTTGTTGTTATTGTTGTTGTTAGAAATGCTGGTAGAATTGTTGTGAAGAGGTAATTTTGGTACCCAAAATCTTGAACTATAAAATTTATCACCAAATTTACAATTATTTAAATATTGTTGAAATGCCGAAACTTTCCAGCTAAAACAATGATACGGTTTTGATTCTGTTAATAAAGCTGTTGGATTAACCGTTTCTTCTACTGACATTTTTTTTAATTATATATATGTGAGGGAATATTTATTTTTTTTTTATATGTAACCTTTTACAGAATTATTATGCTAAATTTGTAAATAAATAACTATTATTTTCATATATCGTGTAACGTACACGTCTTCGCAGTTACACGGGTCTCCTTTAAAAGATCGAGAGTGAAAGGGATTAATTTTTTATTTTTCGCGCAAGATATTTCTTCTCAGATATGGATAATGATAAACTATTATTTATCATCATTTAATAATCTGGACTTGATTAAAATAAATTAAAAAAAATAAATAAATTGATATCACATGGAATACAATGTGATTTTAATTTTAATGCAAAAAAACAATTTATATGATCCAGGAAAAAATTTTTTTTTTTTGATCAAATTAACATTTATTTCTTTTTGATTTGATTTTTTTATGAATCAATTTTAAATAATTTGAATCATAAAATTAATTATTATAAAATTAAATATAAATATAATATGGTTTATTCTGTCAAAAATAATAATTTTTTAAATTGAAATTTTTTTCCAACAATCAATCAAAATGCAAATGAGAAATACAAATAATAATAATAATGATGATTATGGTTATGGTTATGGTTATGAAGAAGAAATGATGATAATTGAAATGTCGAATTACATCAAGCTAGCAATTGGTGTTAATAGAGAAGGAAGGGCATTTTTTGCACAAACCGATTCAGATTTAATTGTGCAAATTAATGTTCAACACAATGGTGATCTACAAACACAACTACTTGAAGATAATTTCATCTCTCCTGGATGGAAATTAACACAATACCATGATTTAGGTCCCCAAACTACCATAAGTAGCTTTCGACAATCATTTGATTTCAATTATCTTTATGAAATTAGAGCTATGAGAAAAATAGTATACCTGTTATTTAATAAAAGGTACCTTTTTATATTACATGCATTTACTTCACATAATTGTAATTTGTATTGTTTATTGTTTATATATTTTATTATTGTATTGTTCATTACTTAGTTTGGTAAACAAATTATTACAAGAATGGAGAAATATCTCGTGGAAAGAAAAAATATTGCTAACAATATGCACAATTGTTGATGCCACGGGAATAGTCGCAGATGATATGCATGCATTTGTCAATAATTTGAAATCCAAAACAAAGAAAAATGGTAGGTTTAAAAATTATTTGACTGTTATAATTTATAAAAATGTTTATATATAGTAATATTCTAACGGGGATCTCTTTTCCTTTTTGATAAATAAAGACAAGGATTCGCTTTTTAATAAAATTATAAATTTCATTATCAAAATATTGAGAAAATAATTCTAATATTGATATTTTGCATGAATCTTTTTTTTTTAAATCAGTCAAATATATGTTTTTTACGATAATAATAATAAAAATAGCAATTCTATAATAAATTAAACCTTATAAATAGAAGCGCGTTTATTACATATATATTTACTAATTTTTTTGTTGATTCAAAAATGATAATCAAGCCCCGGGAATCAATAAATTAGTGTTATAGGTGTGAGAATTCTATTTCTTCAGATAAAAAAGCCGAACGACGAAAGAAATCATGAATCAACTCTTATTGTTGTTTTGCCCATCAGAATAATCTCCAGAATCATATTGTAATGCTGTAACTCACCTCTGGTCTTTTGTGTCTTCCACAGATTTCTCTCCATAACTTTCAACAAATCAATAATTTTTATATTTTGTTTACGAAATATATTTCTTCCTTTGGTATTTTGCTGTTCTACTTACTTTTAGTGGAATATCCTCAATCCAGTTATCTTTGTGAACCATCGTATTTATGTATATGCAGCCCAAACTTAAAAGGTCGAACGAGTCTCGATCCTGTTTCCTGCTAGAAATATGCAAAAACTAGTACAAGTTTGGAAGTATCTGCAAAAATTACTAAATTGTACTAGTTTTCTATGGGATGAGTTTAGGGCCTTAAGCCTTTAAAATACAGTACGTATCAAAGTCCCAAATAGTTTTAACCTATCTGGAGTTGAACAATACTTTAAGTGTAAATATAATCATATACGGGTAATTTCCTTAAATTGGTTTACCGGAAAGAAATTCCACCATATAGTAATAGGGATGCTCGAGTAACAATAAATATCTTCACGACATTAATTCTTAAAAAGACATTTTTTTATATTTAAAAAAAACTCAAGTTTATCAGAAAAATTGTGGTAATAAAAAAGTAGGCATTATTTTGAAGCACGTTAGATACCCTTGCTTCGATTTGGAATTTTCTCCAAGGAAAGTTGAGTGAATTCTTGGAAATTAACATGTTTATTGCCAAGAGTACGTTTCCACATCTTTCAGAGGTTCGCCAGATTACTCGGTTTCCCAAAAGCTGCGGGTTATATATTGGTTGCATAGCAGGAATATGCGATGATGCTAATCTTCAAGAAAGCCCAAGACGCCAGGACTTGGTTGGAATAAGACTCGAGTTTTATTATAAGCTCGACAAAATAATTTTTACAATGTTCTTTAAGAAAAAAAGAGCAATAATAAGACAAACTTGCATTAATCTAATTTGACCTAACAGTTATTATTTACCTTCAAGTTTTAACCTTCAATCAGGTATCTCCAAAGATCAACCACATCTGTTACTTTTACATTTCCATCTCTTATTTTGGAAAACAGTTGGAATCTACTATTCGCAACTAAAAGTGAACCACGACCAGTATTAGCGGAAGCAATGCTCACCATGCTTGCCACCGCTTCATGGTAATATCTTTTCCCTCCGTTATCCGGCATGTTTGTTTCGTTTAAAAAAGTTTTAACAAAGTTTAATCGATGCAATTCAGAAATGATTTTTAATTAATTCGTGAAAAATTCACGCGCGTGAAATTTAGTATTTTTGCAAAATAACTTTTATTTAAAACGTCATCTAATTAATAGATTTATTTTTTTATTTCTTTATATAAGCGTTTTTACAACATAAAAGTAATTATCGTAAATTTATTTTGTTTCTTTATAACAAAATATTATATTATATACATCACAAATCAATTATCATCCATAAGTTTCATTAAAGAAACTTTGTTTTTGCAAAAAATCCCATGAAACAAAAAATACTATGCAAATTAATAGATTATCAAAACTAGTTTTTAACAAGGTCAAAACTGGAATAATTGAAGTTTAACTTTCTAACTCTCTAATTCACATATATAACTACAACTTGACATAATGATTTTATCATAATTCTCCACGTATCATAAAACCTTGATTGATCCCACAAGCCCATTATTGGAAGGTAGAGACTATTTTTGAAAGATTTATATTCCAAATTAGTTAAGTTTGATTTTCAATGAAATGTTGCGACAACGAAATCTGCAGCAAGGGTTTCGAGAAGGATAAGTTGTGTCAGTTTTTTTTTTTAATAATAATAACTAGTGTTGGATTGGTATAATAATTTAACTATATTTAGTTAATATTAATGACAATGGGTTTATTGGTCTCAGCCTACTCGAATTCTTATCTAATACTAATTAATATTAGACTTTATTTAATATCAAGGGTTTAGTGATCTACACAGCAAAGATAAATGAAAATAAGATTTTAGCCAATGAAATCAATGCTCATTATGCTATATAAAATTTTGTGTTGCACATTTTTTAAAAATTAGCTTCTTTTCGTTACAAAATAAATAATTAAAAAAATGGACCGTCGAGAAATGTCAAGACGAAGAACTTTAATACAATTGGACCAGCCAATTTCTTCAATCAGAGCAAAAAACAAAGGTTGAAGTTTATAATAATTAATTAATCGCTCATCTCCCATTTTAAAAAATAACTCAACAATATTTTCTTGTTGAATAGCTGTAGACGAAGCAAAAAAGAAACAAGAATCCAAAAATACTTTACATGATTTACTTGGTGCATATAGTGAGAGTGAAGATGAGGAGGAGGATACTGTGCAGATTGGTAGGTGGAGTGATATCTTTTTTTAATCAAACAAATTTAAAAGAATCATCATTGTGGATTTTTCATACTCTTCGAGTAATCAATCAAACAAAAAAAAAACAAAGTGAAGTTTTTTAAAATATGTAATAAAAATAAGTGAGGAACTTTTTATGTGATTTTTATTATATTTGGCAAAGAAATGACTGTTTCAAATTTTTGAAAAGAACAACATCAAAAAGAACAGGATCAATTGGACGCATCAAATACGGACGAAAATCAAAAACATCAAGATCAACATTCGCCCTCACCTCCACTTCCACCATTACCACCATTGCCTCCACCTCCAATACCAGCCAAACAAACTATTCCTCCGACAGTTGGAAATACTGATTTTACCGGAGAAACAAACGAATCTATAGATTATCCCGAAGATAGTATAGAAGCAGCTTTGAAAATGTTCATGTCTGAAATAAATGCACTGCCAACTTCTACCAATTCTCCTGCGTCATCAATAGCAGCAGCAGATGATGAAGTCGGAAATATTTCTAAAAAAGTTTTAGAAACTAAAGAAAATGAAACTGCTAATTCGCAATCAGTTGCTAGCATAGTCACATCCACTATTAAAACATCAGGCGAATGGCAACAGTGTTGGGATGTAGAAAGTGAACGATACTATTATTACAATACCAATACAGGCGAATCTCGTTGGGAATTGGAAAGTTTTCCTGAAACTTCCACAAAAGATGTCGATAAATCAAGCACGACGGTGATTGTTGATGATGGTGATGGTGGTGATGGTAATGTCAACGACAATAACATCATTACTGACAATAGGGATTTAAATCAGAAAAATTTGTCTTTATCAATTCCTCCATCTGACTCTCCATTACACATCCGTTCTCATGACGTATACAGCAGGCTTTCAAATTTGGCACCAATGGCAACACATCTAAATCTTTTAAGACATCAGATTGAATTTTCTACTAGAATGTATGATTGGCAAGTTGGAGCTTTGAATTCACTATATTTTGAAAAAGTAATATTAGAAGGTCTTGAGAGATTATTAGAAGGAACTGAAGGTGTGATTATTTTATGAATAATTATATATGGAAATTAAATCATTATATATTTTTATAAATAATATCTACATTGTTATAATAAATATATAAATAGAACAAATTACACCCACAGGATGGAAATGCAAATGGAAATCTGATGCTCAAACTTATACATGGACACATCTACAAACGGTATTTATAATAAAATAATCAATATGATAACAACAACAACAATAATGCATTATATTAAAAAAATTTAATATTATTTGATTATAGAATTATGTCTCTATAAAGTATCCAACAGCAGAATTAATTACTGGCCTTGAATCAATTCCTGAAACCAACCAAGATTATAATTCTAGTATACCTGCTACATATATTTCTTCATTGGATCCAATCACCCAACAACAATATTTTGTTGAGCCTGTTGATCAAGCAACTACAACAACAACAACTGCAACGGTAGCATCATCAAAAGATCATTCACAATATTTGTATCCCAATACAATCAATATTTGATTATCATATATTACGATATATACCTTTAACATCGTTATAATTGCATCATTTTTATCTTTAACATTGATGTTGTCCTTATTTCTTCGTCTTCTCTAATAGTATTACTGGTGACAAAAAGCGCAAGAAAGAAAAAGAAAGTAATGTCGCTAGTAGTAGCAATAGCAGTGTGTCATCAGGATTTCGGAATAAGAAAATGGTAATATATGTCATCAAATTGTTTCCAAATTTAGTTGTTAAATAGATATTTTTACATACATAAAAAATACAAATTGATTGAAACAAAAAATTTTTAAAATTGGAAATGGAGAAAATTTTTAAATAATATGGGTATATTTTACTTGATTTATAGTTAGGCTTTATAATATCCTTTGCAATTCATTTTATTTTGAACTTTATTTCTTTTCCCCTCAAAATAACTAAAAATTATTAGGCTTCCCTTGTTGAGAAATGGAAAGCAGTTGAAGATGATTTACTTTCTAATGATGATTGGGCTGATTATCAAAAAGGATCGACAAAATCCACAAATCCGGAATCATGGATTAAAGAACAAATCGAATCAGGCGAAGCATTAAATAATCCGAATTTAGAACCAATAAAAGGTGATTGGAGACAACGAAATAAAAATAAAAAGTTGGAATAATTAATTAATTCAATTACATCTATAAAATGAATAAAGTATAGATTTTTTGGTAAATTATTATTTTAATAGTAACAACAACAATAATCTAATTATTTGAATATTATAAGATTCTTTTCTGTAAGAAATAATAAATAAAATAAATGAATAAACGAATAATTAATCATTTTTAATTTACAAAAACATGAAATAATTAAATTGATCAAGAAATAAAAGGACACTCACTGATTCTAAAACTCCATTCAAAGATCTACCAACAAAACTTAAATATGCTTTAACATCTGCTACAGATTTACCAAATGTTGCAGTATCTTGCAATCTTCTATCCAGAAATTGATAAGTTCCCATAAAATCTGGTGAATTATCTTGAGTCATATACAACTCTAATACGTAATAATAATAATATTATTAACATATAATGTATTATAATATATATATATATATATATATATATATATATATATAATGCAATACAGTACCTGTAGTAGAGTATATCATTGCAAGCGTTGTTCTTTTACTGTACCAATTCATCTTTATAAATAATTGATGAAATTAGAAAATAATTTTATTTTAAATCAAATTATTCATTATTATTAATAATTTTTTCTTGAATTAACAATCAATTAAATACAAACATCAGCACTTTTGTCACCAGCGAGATACCAAATATCATCAACTAATTTAGCAAGATGTAGAAATGACATGTAAAAATTATTTGGTTGTGACATAATTGCAAGAGCCTGCACAAAAAAAAACAAATGTGTTAATTAGTATTAGTATTATTTTACTTGTTATTATTAATATTATTGTTATATAATATTAATCACAATCGATTACCTCTGGCCATTTCTTGATGTAAGGTTTCGTTAGATTTAATCTTGTTATACAAGCCAAACGAATTTTCTGAGGTATTTTTAAACTATGATAAATAATTCACTTGATTTTTTCTTTACTCGATATATAATTTATTTATTTATTTATTTATTTATTTTAATTACCCCTCTTCGTTCACCTTATCCTTTATTTCGCAAATCATTTTTTGTCGACTATCCTCCAAGAAAAAATCAATCAATTCTACTCCCCCTCTTGGAAATAATCCATGTGCAACTGATGAATATCCTAAAGATTTGGCTCCTTGTGATAATGTATTAATTGTCCATCCATATTGATTAATATATGATAACGATGTTCTTAGTATTTGTTCTGGTATTGGTGATTCAGGTGATGTACTTTTTTTTTTTTTTCATTTGCAAAAAAAGAGATCAATTTAAATTTTTTTTTTTTTAATCAATTATTTATTATATTATTAATACTAACTGGAAACCAAGTTGAAACGAATTTTGTATGTTGTTAGCTTTTCCATTCAAAAAATTATAGCAACTACTTGATTTAAATAAAGTTCTACGAAGAAAATTCATTTTGTAACCGTAAACTCCCAGGGATGATCAACAAATAGTTATAAATGATCAACAACAAATTCTTGCCGCTTTTAGTCTTTGATATGCACTTTGATGCATCTTCAGTTTCTAGGGGATTAATATCAACCCATCCAAAGTTCTCTCAGTTTATCGATTATTCTTACTGAAAGCACACAGATACTTTATCAGCCTAAGTCAAGGTTGGCAAATGTGTACAGTCGGCGCTCAATATAGTGAGTTTTGGCTAGTACAATTTGGAAACTATCTGCGTTATTATCCAATCAAATTCAATTTTTCAGAAGATAGTTTTCAAATTTGTACTAGCCAAACTTCACTATATCGAGCGCCGACTGTAGTCCATCGGTGGTCCATTGGTAACATTTTAACCAAATTTAGTGTTTTATTAATGGCAATGGACCAGTCCGAAGTCTGCCAGTTCTCAATGGACCAATAAATTTGCCAACCATGGCCTAAATCATATTAATAAAACATTATATTTTCAGTATTTTCAAACTTAAATTAAATATTTATTGATCACATTTGGCCACTATAACTGGTTATTGTCCAAAATATAGTTGAATTCCTGCCAGGATTCTTGAGGAACCACCACCATCCTTAAAACACTTAAGTTGTTTTGAGTTTATATAAACTCAAAACGACTTAGATTAGACTATAATAATCTCAGGTGTGACATACATTTTGCATTTGCCTCGTCATTCGAGTGACATACGTTTTGCATTTGCCTCATCATTCGAGTGACGTACGTTTTGCATTTGCCTCGTCAAAGATGAGACGTTTATAGTCTGCTTATCGGATGACGAACGTTTTGCGTTTGCCTCGTCATTCGAGTGACGTGAGTTTTGCATTTGCCTCATCATTCGAGTGATGAACGTTTCGCATTTGCCTCGTCATTCAAGTTATGGGTCAGATTTTATATTAAATTTCATATATCAGCTTAATGTTTCCAATTGATTTCCGCCCAATAAAATAACTGAGCTAGGTTATGCTACCGGGTTGGCTTTATCGCGAGTTTGATGGGTCAAATACATTTTATGTGTCATTTGATATCGCATGTCAGCTTAGCGATCTTGACCGATTTCTGCATTTTCAGTCTCCGCCATGTAACATTCATGATCATTGTCAACATGTGTGGACGATCACCTATAAGTAGCACTCCAGGAAAATGCTTATTTTGACCTTGTATGCTTGTTTGGTGAGCGTAACAGATTTCCATTGTAATAAAATAACTGAGGTAGGTTATGCTACCGGATTGACTTGATTGCCAGTTTGATGGTACCAACAATGCATTCAATCACATATTGTTATTTGCTGGCCCAATGTGAGGGCTATTATATTTTGATTATCTGAAGATTTGTATTTTAATATAATAAAAAATGTCTGATGATTGTACTTGTCTATTCGGTCATGAGCCCGGTGAAATT